>JAGDQP010005939.1:0-75171 GCA_022664845.1 Lepisma saccharinum | reverse complement strand
TATCGTCGGACTTCACCTGGCTGATATCCCGAGAACATCTGTATAATATTCGCCGCCAGGAAAGCTTCAATTCTTATTTCAAAAACTAAGATGTATATCAACCCACCAGGGCAGGATGCACATCGAGCGAAGCGAACCGGGGGGCATGGTGTCTCCGAATTGAGCTGGGCGTCGTGAGACGCGGGAAGTGGGGGGCGCAGGCCCCCGTTAGCGGTGTGCATATGCCAACATGCTGTTTACGCACAAGTGCTGTTAACTTTTTATTCCACATTTTTTCTATGTGGGCTTTTCTTAGATGGGAGCCAGGTCAAGTGATTCGTGAAAAAAACATCCGTCAACTTTGCCAGAACTTGCGACATACTTCGGGGCTCGTGCGTTCATTTAGGTACTTTGTAAAAATATTGTTACTGAAGATGTTCAATAATTGTATTGAAGAGGTATTGGAAGTAAAGTCATAATTTATCTTCCTGATAGGAAAATACTCGCATCTGAACAACTACTTTATGCAGAAAGTTTTGCAGACGTCCGCTATAGACAAGTTTTTAATTTAAAAGACAACATTATCAAGATTCCAGTGTTCTTTTTCATATATATCCACTACTGACAGAGTTTACTTCCATAATATTCACTGCTGTTCTACAGGTGATATAAAACTGTTAGTTATTGGACGTTTCATTGCAACAATAATAATAATAATAATAATAATAATAATAATAATAATTATTATTATTATTATAATTCCTATAAGCGTGACTTTGAACTCCCACGGCGCAAAGAAACTGAATAAAGTGTTATTGTTTCTTTCATTTTTCCTGGATTTTTGTTATTTCGGATATTAGTGGGCACTAATTTGTCTATAAGTCATTGAATAAAGAAATTTTAGCGTGCACTTTGGTTTAAACAAGTTACAGGATGAATTTGGCTATTTCCAAGGATGAACATAGTAATTCATGGCTTCTACCTTTCGTTGGCCAGATGGAGTAGAGGAAGAGTGCTGGAATTGCAAGTACTGAAGCAAACCAACGTAGGTTCGAACCCTGTTTAAGCTTTTTTTTACAAAGCGGTCGTGAAGAATCTAATCATCACTTCTTATACAAAACGGAGAATCCTTCAGACTGTGGAATAAAATACCTGAGTCACAATAGAGAGAAAGACGATTTACGAACTTTGGTTGGAAAAGTCCAAATCCAGTCTCAAGGGGTGACCTGAAGTATGCTCTTCTCATGTTATTATTCTTAGAAAGAAACACTATAGCATTTGTTAAGCACGTTTTGGATAGAGACACTTGTGGAGTATCGCTATAGTGCTGGACTTCTAATTTGAAAACCTGGGTTCGATTCCCCACCAGCCAGTTTCTTTTTCGCATACACTGAAGTATTCAAACAGAGATTCATCTCCGTTGTGCAGAACTTACGAAGCATCACTGGTCAGAATCCGAGTAAACAGTATGTGTGTGTTGTTTAGCATAATGATAATATACTTTTCATGTTTTTCATTGGTCTTTCTCTCTTCCTCTATTCTTGATGTATTGTTATCGTGTCTTCGCTGCTTCTTTCTCTTCTTCTTCTTCTCCCTCTCTCTATTCATGTTTATTTGTTCTCTTACTTTACACACACTCTCTCTGTGCGTGTTCCACAGCTAAATCCGGCCACTTTCGATGATCCGGTGATAGGGCCTGACCCGGTAACCCGATTGACCCGGTCTGGATAATATATTAAACTGAGAATTTCAACGTCGTATTTTTCGTGTTCTCGGGGTAACATCTCCGATCCTGGTCACTCTTGAAACAAACACTGTTCAAACGCAATTAAATAATTAAAATCTCTCCTTCATCCTCCGGGTTATCAGATCTACATCGAATCATCGCGTGAGAACGCGTTAGAATCTTAAACCTGATGACACAGTCCAAAATCTGACTAGCATCCTCCGATAGCCGGTGACCCGTTTCAGCTCTGCCGTGTTTATTCCATCTGTGCGAATTGTTATAAACACTAGTTCATTCAATGTGTTCCATTTTTCACGTTTGAAATGTGTAACATGTAATGTCTCCTACGCCTTTAGGAACATGCGAATATTGCTTTTGAACATTTGTAACTTTTCATTTTGATACAGTTTGGAATTATAATCTTGGGCCTTTCTGATACAAATTAAGCAGAAAAAATATCATCCATTCATATTCGTTGTATGCTCAATTTACATTAGTAGTCTAGAATGGAAGATATGGCCTACGGTATCTACTGGGTTGGTTGCAATCGGTGATTCGGTCATACCCGGCCTCTGTGGGGGGTGTCAACCCCAAATCCCAACTTTAACATTTTTTTGGTGGTCAAAAGTTGAAACATTGCAAAGCTACCTACATTTTCCCAATTTTGACTTTACATTCCCGAAACTGAAAATCCTGGCGGTATCTCTGACTACAAAGCATTCAAGTATGGTTAATAAGCCCATCGAATTTGCAAACGAACCACGCGCAAACAAAGCATGTGTGTTACACTTATGATATTATCCTAGATGTGTTTCAAAACTCTGGAGTTTCACTGGAAATCATGAGTATTTAATCTGACCACCAAGTTTGGTCTCCATTTCGAAAGTGACTTAATGAATATTTGAAGCACCCTTTATATATTCGAATAACCTTAAAAAAATATAAAATCCAAAAGTCATTTCTCTCTCTTGCTGTTAGATTTGTGGGAATTGAACTTTATACTGTGGGAACTGAACTTATTTTTTTTTACTATGTTTAAACTCCATATTTTTATCTGTACTTCTTCTTCTCTCTCCCCTCCTCTCTCTCTCTCTCTCACTTCACTGCCTCTGTCTAACAGACATCCATCGGTTTCAATGTTTCATTATATGGCTTTAAATTTCTCCCTCCATCAACTTATGTATATTCATTCGTCTCGCTTTTATTCTTTCATTTTATCGATAATAATACATGTGTATCTTGAAAAAAAAACAACGTGCTCATGATGTTTGCTGATTTTAGTATGGACGAGACGAAGGAAGGAGAAAGAGGGGTCTGTTTACCAGACACGATTATGGGATAAGAAGGTGCCATTTTGTTTGTCTAACTGCACGGCGTTCGCTGTCGCAATTTTTTTTATGCGAAGTGTACCAGTGATGAACATGGAAAAGACTGGATGTTCCAGTAATGGGCCTACTGTATAACTCAAAATAATTTTAAAAATATTGCTGATGTTTCGAATATAAGTAGTAAACAATGCTATCCTTCGATTACCTAAGCTAATTGTTTCATGGAATTCCACTGAGTAATATTTCCGAAGGTCCTGGGTTCGAAACAGTATGGACCATCGTTACTGAAGTATCAACATTGTTTTTTTTTTACCTGTGATAACAGGCAAATGTCCTAATGCCATCTTCAACTTAGACCTGTCCGACTACTTCCTGCTTCCTTTTCCCTAGCCTATTCCGGCCTGAGCCAAAGATTCCTTATGACTATAAAAATGAAAATTCTAACTTGCCATACATAGTGTCCACTATTAAAACAAATCATTTCATTAATGGCATCCCCGCGTTCATCACTGAAGAAATGGGATAAAAAAATTATTGACAAATTTATAGTCATGAAGGGTAAATAATCTTTCCCAAGTTGGAATAAAACAACTAACAAAATTATGATTTCACCCTCGGAGTTGCGGAGAGTTTATCGCGCTCATTTTCTGCGCGCGTGTTCATGAGTTCAATTTCCCCTGAGAGCTGTTGAACTGAGTGGTTCAGAGGCCACTTTACCAAAACTGTCGTCCTTAGAAACTCATCAGCTCGCTCAGGACGTTAATAACAAATCAATCCAGCAAGTATTTCTAAAACTTTGTGTTTGCTCAGGGTTTCTTTCAGAGAAATCTCTCTGTAGAACAGGTGTACAGCTCCGGAGGTACTTTTGAAGGCTCCAGGAAATTTGAAACCAGGGGCGCACTGGTCAGGACACGGAAATTCCCAGGTGCACCCCTCACCCGCGCCGATGAGGGTCTGGGAAGCGTAATGTTACCCGAAAAAGAAAACCACTTACTCCACTTTTGCAACTACTTGTGGCGTTAGGATCTTGTCAGGAGTCTAAAATTAACAATTTTCACACACAAGACTTACTATGAAGGTAGTGTTAGTGTTATAGTCTCAGCAGGCCTACTATGTCTGTAGGGCCGTTACCCCTGTACACGCTCACAGAGGTGAGAAAACTGGTGGTTGTGTTGCCTTATATGTTCATTGCAGTTGGAAATTCAGAGTGTTGGCTAAGGTAGAAAAAGAACATAGTATCCTTGCAATTGAAATATATAATGCCTCAATTTGTATTAATGTAATACGTGTATATAACCCAAAAAACAATCACGCTGCTCAAATGTTGCCTGACCTAGAAAATATTCTAGCAATATGTTCCCACAAACCTTTCTTGTTACTGGTGATTTTAATGTAAATATTCTTGAATTTACCGCTCCTGAAGATTCAGAACTAGTAACTCTATTAAAATCGTATGGTTTAGTTTTATGTAATCGAACTCACCCAACAAGAGTAACTGAGAACTCTGTCTCGCTCATAGATCACATCTATTCTAACCTCTACAACTATAATCATATACTAGGATCCATTGAAGCTGATCTTAGTGATCATAGGCTACTCATAACCAAAATAACTGGTGAATGGAAGGTAGTAAATAAATTAAACACGTCTGTTCAAAAACCAGCTAAATTATCTGTTCCAAAAATCAACCACGCTAGGGCTAAATTATTTTTTTCAAATGAAATTTTTCAAGCGAATGAAGATGATATAGATCGACACTATGACAAACTCATAACTTACTTAAACTCTGGTATAGAATATGCAACTTTGATTATAAAAGACAAAAAGGTTAAGTCTTCCAAATGTTACAAACCTATTGCACTATGGATGACATCATCCCTTCTTAACCTCATACGACGAAGAGACACACTGTTTTCTAAATTAAAAAAGTATCCCAATAATCTAAATTTAAGAGAGGAATATATATTTTATAGGAACAAAGTTACAACTGAAAAAAGGAAACATAAATCTCTCTTCTACGAAAATAAATTAAAGAATAGCCTTAATGACCCTTCTAAATTCTGGAAAACGGTAAATAGTATACTAAAAAATAAATTCGATTCTGAAGAAACGTGCCATTTACAAATCAAAGAGAACGGCAATATAATTCCTCCCGAACTAATTCCAGAAACTTTCAATATTTTCAATTCCAGAAACTGAGTTTAAAGTAATCGACAGACAGACGCGCAAAACGAAACTTCGGGGTGGTCGAGCGAGAGGTTAGAGCACTCGGTTTTCTTGGTCATGGGCTCACATCCCGCCGGGGTCCATTGAACTCAGTAGACTTTACCGAAAAGCGTAGGTCCTGTCCTAAGAACCTCACTAGCTCGTTTAGGACGTTAATGACAATTCACTCACGGAGACATAGCGGTTCTATAAGGCTTCACAGCCCTTGTTACTGAAGCCTAAAATAAAATCAATCACTGCTCCTTCCGTTATCCTAGTAGAATCATTAGAGAAGAAATTTCAATATGCATGTCACGAGCTTTCAAATTTTGTTGAAACAATTCATATAAATGAAGTGGCTAAATACAGGTTGTTGCAAAATAACACTGACAAACTTGAAAGGATAATACAAATAGTACATTTAAAAAATAATTTAAGGAAAAGTCCTGGTAATCGAGGCGGAAATTTAGGCGCGTTAGGAGCTCTGGTCTGCCGAATGCATAAGGAAATTAGCTGTAGAGCTTCATATTTCCAATACCATTAATACTAGAGCGTACTCGGCGTGATACCATCAAAGACTTCAGACCTGCGCTTTGCAAAGTTTGTGCAATGGATGCACAGGGGATTCCCCCAATAAAGTAGAAGATTCATTTTCTTTATTTTAAGGTCTACCTTCCATCCCTCTCTCATAGCTATCTTAGCTACATTTCAGATCGGGTATTTAGGGAATATCTGTGTATCTCCTACTTCCTTAGGAAAATCCCCTGTCCGACCATTGCACAATTTTGAAATATGTGAATTTTTTAAATACGATTTCCTATTCATGCTGGAAATCCGGGACCGTACTGGAATCGAGATCTGCGTCCTAGTGTCCCGAAAATAGTTCTCGGTACGTATAAATGTCCCGGTTTGCATCGAAGAATAGAGGAATGGGAAAATTATCGTTTCCTTCCTTTTCACACGATTATATTCACTTTCATTTATGAGTATAGCAGCTCAGAAAATTTAAAAAAATTTGAATACATAGAACAAAGATTTAATTCAAGTTCACGATTCAACTACTTTAAATTGAATGGAACATCTATTTCATTGGGCCAGGGACAAAGCGTTTTGTTGCTCAATGGTTATTGCTGTCGGTATTACCCTTTATTTCCATCTGTCTCTTGTTTCAGGGATATTTGAACCACCGATTGAATTACTTGGTAAGTTTCCGCTGATTTTAACAACCCTAAAAAAAGTATACTTTGTTTAATAAGATCAGCAAGATAACAAAGGGAAATATTAAAAAAATTACATAAGTAAAAACTTTGAGGTGGATTTTTTTTGTATTATTGATTAAAGTTTTTTTTTTAACTTTTCCTTCTTTTTATGCAACAATGGGCACATGCTTTTGTTGCCACTTCGACAAGGGATTATTTTTACAAGTTTAAAAGTAGTATCACTGTCACTGTGATTACTTAAGTGCAGTCGAATGTTGGGCATAAAATTGGCATAGTTTTTAACACAAGGAAGTAAATTAAAGTGTTTAATTTTATTTTATTTTGCACATTTCAAAGAGTTTCGTAAATTGGTAGTGTCCCGGATTTGGTATTGGCATTGGATATATCAAGCTCTAGAGCTCATTTTCCCACGCTTTTGGAAGTCTATATCGCTGAAATGAAGCATTTATCATTTGTTAATGTTCATGTCAGGAATCCTGTGAAATAGTTTTGTTTGTGTTATTTTGCAACACCCTGTATATAACGAAAGGGAAGTCGTAACTTCAAATTTTACACGAGAAGATGAAACAAACTGCTCCTGCGCATATTTATTTCCAGCAGAGTGGTCCTCGAAGTGATAATAAAAATATGGAACAATATGCAATGAAAAAATCTTATCAGTTACAACTAAAAAGTAATCGCGTAAGTGTAAAAATACTTGTCTTACGAGAAATTTAGTTTGATAGAAAATCATTATAACCATATTGGCATAGTTTTGTAACTTCTTTCTGGATTTCGGTCACATCGTCTCTTCGGGTGAAGTCTGTTGCTGAGCGGAGTCCAAATTTAATCCATTGTTGAGCTTTTTTCTCAGCAGGAAATAATTGAACTTCTAGTGTCTAGTCCATTGGCAGATATCAAAAACAAGACACGAAGAGTAAGCTACTCATATATGTAAGTGATTTTGAATGTATGTTAGAATCAGAGCTTAATTTCTGGGGAAGCTAAAGGACGCATGCATGGGTGGATTTCGGCCCTGTACTGGCCTCGCCGGGGTAGGTCAAAAGTTTCCAAACGCATAGCGAAACAAAGCATAATAATAATAATTGTTATTATTATCCTGGTATGACCCGTTATATTGCCCCAAAAATGTACCCCTTCGAAGCAGTGGGCCAGGCCAAGAAATGAAACCGAAATCCACCCCTGCATACATGTGATCACGTGATGGTTTTGTCACCTACTGTTCCATATGTAAAAGAACATTTCCAAAGAAAGCGTAGTTCTCGCATTCATAGTACAATGAACAAGACAAAGGAGAAAAACAACAGCATTACAACGGATATGAATGCGCCGGACACCGAAAATTCAGTCATGTTTCTTCATAAGGAGTTCTATCAGAAGAGTTAAGTAGATGTGTTCATGTTACGTCAGTGGTAGAGCGCGTGGCTTCTAATCGTGAGTTCCTGCGGTCGAATTCCGTTCTGGAAAAGCTATTTTTATATAATGATATATTCTTCGAAGCATGAATACTTAGATAAAATAATAATAATCAATTTTATATGTATTTATAAAAGCATTTCAGGACATAAGGAATGTTTAAAATATAACATCAGAGAAGTGGTGGGCGTTGACAGAACGTCTGTATATTATATGTGAACGTTAAATACAAATTAAGTAAATGTTGTTATATCCAAAGTCGAATCAAGGTGCCAGACAACAAATTCACTATCCCCAAACAAAGTTCAAGATCCCCACGAACGATGAGTCACTTTAAGATACTAAACTGTCATTAGTTTCTTTCAATAGGTTTTCAGTTCAGTATTCTGAAATGCATTTTTCTTATGGAAGTGGTGAGGCTTTGAGCCGGCCGGCTGGCTGAGAGGTCTGCGGCGGTATTAATATTAAATTTTTCACTTAATTATATATATAAAATGCAATTATTCCCAAAGTCATATACTAGCGGATTGTTGCGCGAGCGACATCTTTTATTTATTTCCGCGGTCAGTCACGTTACTATATATTTATATTAACCTAGAAAATCATATTCATCTGGCGTAGTACATATATTGTCCACGTATTGCATGGTGAACAACCGTTCACAGAGTTTTCTTGTAAGGTAAGTGTAACACGTGTTTTAATTGGCTAGTCACCCAAATCGCAAGCAACGCAAGATTGAATAAAAATCAGCCCTTATAGATGTGGCAAACAGGGTGTTACAGTCATGACCTACGTAGGCCTATTAGTCGGGTTCAATTCTCACCGGAAATTATTTCAAAACTTGTTTGAATACAATAATCTCAGACTATGTCCAAAATATTACAACATATTTTGGAACGGTGATTTTCAAGAGATTTGGTAAGTAATTTATTATGGCTCAAAATATTTTTAAAACATCCATAAAATCCATAACATCCATAGTCTACATCCGTAAAACATTTCGAGCTTTTATCTCAAAATTATTATAATGTATAGCTGATTTTAAAAATATTTTCCAATATTTTCTGGGTTCTTTTCGGATAATAAGGCAGATTACAGCTAGAGTTGATCAATTTATACAAGGGATTACATCTTTAATAGATCAGCGGAACAAGATTCTTTATGTGACGCTTAGAATTCAAATCAGTATATATTAAGCAGCCATACCACAAATTATTTTTTTTAAAAAATGGCAGTCTGTGACGGCAAGCGTCCCACTAGAGCGAACTGGTAGCTATGATATTTTCAACAAGTACAAATAGTACAGCAATAAAGAAACTTAATCACATACTGTGAGGTACAGCTGGGTATTTGCTTCATTTTTCGCAGTTCAAACGTCTTGTACGATGGATGCGTTTCCAAGCACGAAGGTATTTTTTTGTTAAAAGTCCGCTAGGTGGTACCGCGTGATGACCGTCCTGGATTATGAAGCTGTCGTTGAAGAAAATTTTTTCAATGAAACTGATTTATGAAACTATATGATAATAATAATTTTAGAATTCCTAAAGACATTATCATCTGCACTTCCTATGATACTTTATAAACGAAGAAAATACATTAGATACAGAGGTTTGTCTACATGGACTTATAACAAGGTCCCGGATGTTAAGTAGAAATTCAAATAAAATTGATGTTCTGAACTGAAACCCCCTTTAAGTATGCCACGGTTTTTGGCGATTAACCAGTCAGGAATGCTTCTGTCCGCCGGCCGTCGCACGAGTGCCTTCGGCTACTAGTCCTGTATAAGATTGCACCAGTTAGGGCTGATTTACATGAAAGCTTGCTTTGCGCGCGTTTTGGGTTAGTAGCCAATTGAAAGACGAATCACACTTACCTTTTAATAAAACAGGTGTTTCAATTGGCTACTCACCCAAACGCAAGCTTTCCTGAAGAGCCCCAACAGAGGCGGGCCAAGACCCTGGAGCGGGGCACTTCTAGCTGCTTATGGGGGTTTCGTATCGCTTTTAATTGCGTGACTGCATAGTTGGGGTCAGTAGAACGGCTGTTAAATTAGTCTAATCATCAGTAGGAATAGACATTAGACTTTAAGTTCCGAGAAGTCGATAAAAGTGGAAAATCTTTCTCGTAGGCTGTTCAAGTCGACGCGACGTAACGCACACATAATCGAAATTGTTATTAACTGATCTGCCAAAAAGGAGCACATGCAAGTGAAACAGTTTCTGTGGTAAAATAAAAATAGATACAGTGCTATAAGATAAAAGAGATAGGGTTACGTATATAAGTAAAAAGGGAATAACTCAATTTGCAGAGAATGTACGTATGTCTACATAAGTTTAAATAATTATGAGCGTTTCGTGAAATTGTGAAACAATCGAGTTGAAAGGCTCTCGACGGTAAATAGTAAAGTGCAAGAATAACAAGTAGTAAAAGTACGAAGGTAGCAAGTTAAAAGCACCGTGCAAGAGTTTCATTTCAGTAAGAGTGCGAGAAATAAAAATCATTGTGCGTTTCAAGAAAGCAGAAAAGTGCAGGGTTAGTAAAGTGAAAATAGAAACTTTCATAGCTGTAACGTTTTGAAATAGTGTCATAAATAATCTTGTGTAAAAAGCAGCGAGACGACGGGCATTTAGACACACGAAGAGGCGTGTTCACATGCTATATACATACATACGTTTATGATCATAAATAGTTAATGCTCATTATTAATAAGCGAGTACATATACGTCAAAGTGAAGGAGTAAATAACAACAAGTATACTTAGATCAGTACTTACCAGATAATTCTCGACATCGAGGAACCTGGAAAAGGAAAAGAAGACGAAAGAGCAGAAAAGAAAATTATAGGAAGACAGAAAAAGGAAAACTTAGGCCTATACTTACCTTGAACAAACTTAAGACCACAAACGGAAGTAGTGTGAAGGACTATCTAGTCGTATGATTTTGAAGTGTTCTGTGTAGAAACGCTATTCTCATACTATTATAATTTATGAGTAAAGTAGGAGTAGGTAAAGTCACGAAAACTTAGGTGGTTAGTGAGGAATCAACTGGTCAGTAATATTGTTAATAAGTTGTGTTTGTTAAATCACACACCGGTAGATACCATACGATTGTTCAATTCGTTAAAGAGTGTTTCCAACTTGCCAATTGCGATACCGGTAGTGTTTTTGTTGTATGCAGGACAGTGTTTGATATATGCGATATCATTGAAGAACCTTATCACAAGTGTTTTAGTAGTATTTAATATATTCAGTGTGTTCAAAGAACCTTATCATCGCTAACAATACTTTAGCAACTTAGCAAATGAAAAAGATTCCATCTCCAGCAAGCATTGCACATTTTAAAGCAAGATGTATTTGATCGACTAGCATCAATAAAAGGATACATAATAATAATAATAATAATAATAACAACAATAATAATAATAAAAATAATAATAATAATAATAATAAATCACAGTCATATTCAATCCACTAGTGGATGAGGCCTCTCCCCGAAGGGAGGAGTTGGTCTACTACTCCCACGCTGACCAGACGGGTTGGGAGAGGAGAGCCGAAGCTCTCACTGTGATCGCCACTGTCTTTTATTCACAGCAGCTCCCCAATTGTCCTCACGATGCTGGGTCAACACCGACATTTTTGAGCCCCCACCGGGAATCGAACCCGGGACCGCTCGCACTGAAGTCGAGCGCGCTACCGACTAGGCTACGGGGGAGCTCAAAAGGATATATATATATGGACCTACTGTTTGTTTATGCGAGTTATTTCCACCTTGATCCTTAATCAGTATCACCAAAATTACTCTGAAAGATTTCTCACTTTCGTATCATACATAGTAGCTTGAATCGACTGTCTGTACCATCTGATGCGTACCCCCTTGCTGTACGAGGGAAATCTGTGTTAATAGGTTTGCTCTGCGACTGGCGCACGAACGGGACGGGACGCGGTTATAAGTCGCCGTGACTGGGACTCAAACGTGGATCTCCCAGATGCCGGCTAGGTATGCTGTTATTACACCGCACGGAACCACCATTTTTAGTTTAGGAATCTTTCTCGTATCATGCATTGCGAAAGAATAAATGCTTTTTTTTTTTTGACAAATAACCTTGCGTATGGTAAATGTTGAAACTAACACAGAAAAATCTCCGCATGAGTGAGAGGGAGTCCCTTGGCTTTGAAACCAGCAATGAGGAGCTCGGAAAGTGTCCAGCCGAGAGAAACATTCCATATACACAGATAATGGGTATCATACCTTGCTGGCAACTGAGAGATCTGGGTTCGAGTCCCAGTCACGGTGACTTAATTTTTTTGTGTAAATTTCAAAATTTACCATACACAAGATTATTTGTGGAAAAGGTACATCTGCAATAGCATAGTTGGTAGAGCGTTTGGCTTAGCATTCGGAAGGTCCTGGGAACGATCCTAGCTGCTCCTCTTATGACGATAGGTTTTTCCAGGATTTTCCTGTCACACCAGGCAAATGCGAGATGGTACCTGCTAACTACGCCCTGGCCGATTACCTCCCAACATCCTCTCCCTCATCCTATCCCAGCTTGAGCCTCAGAAGCCTAAAGGCCATAAATAACATTCAAAATTCAAACCAGCTTATGAAGTCGTCATAGCTTCAACGTATCTTTACTGAAATATGTGTACGTTTTCTGTTTTTATACCAGTAAAACTTACCTTCTTATCAATTCTGGCAATAAGTCGAATCATATTCTTCGTCTTTAAAGATCGAGGACCAGTCAACTTAAAGATGAAATTTTTCTTTTTCTTATCAAGGTACCTTCTCGGCTTCCCCATCGTCCTCTACTTCCAGAGATCTCGCCCTACGCAACACAAGTGGCCGGAATCCTATAAATAAAACATTTCAGATGAACTGAACATAAGAAAATATAATTAATACATAACAGAATATATTTCATTTACCGTATTTTTTTCTACCAAGATTATCAGTTTCAAGGAGTGTAAAACCAAAAATGGGTTGGGGGTGGGATGTAGATAAACGTAGTTCTGCGGTGTTTTAACTTATCTTTAACTGCTACTCGTGTCAAGTCGTCCAAACGCGGAACAGAGTAAATGAGTGTCTCAAACTTTACTGAGAAATCTATCTAAAGTTTACCGTGAATTGAACTACGAAGGGCGCTATTACACTATCGAGCTTAGCTTGCTCGACGAATCTGCCCTTGAGCAAGCTTGACGGATCCTTTTACTGTTGTACTGTCGAGCTTCCTATACGAGAGCAAGCTCGTCAGTGTAAGGTGCTATTACAGTATCGAGCTTGCTCACATGTTGATAGCAACTCGACAATGTAATAGCGCCTTAATTCACATAAGCAGATATTATTTGACAACTCTAGAAGTCAAGGGATATAACAGACATCGAAATAGTAAAATAATAATTTAAAAAATCGATGTAATCTCTAATAAAAATGAAAGTGACTGTGTTATCATCACAACGAAATAGCTTGACCGATTGGAATGATTTTTCGCACATAATCAAATATTGGACCCATGCACGGAAAGTGTGGGAAGTTATCATAGCAGTAGCCATCTTGGTTTCAAAATTTCCACACCGTTTGAGTTAGAGATACGAAATTTGGTATAAAGGTGTATCATCAATAAAGTGTGATCGCTGAGAAAATGTTGGTTGGATCTTGGTCTGGTGCTATAGGTGTGATATATGCTTCACATTCATGTAGTATACAGGATATAGCATGTTTCATCTTCACGAAAGCGCTAAGAAAAACAGCTGTTAAACGGGTTGTTTATATCAGAGGAGGTTTCTTGATAAGTTCGGCTATCGTGAGGTAAATAAAATGGGTTAATGAGGTCTCCCCAGGCACAAAGCATTAAACTATATATATATGATATGTTGAAAACACAGACTAGCAATTATCTTGCCAAGTGTTCATTTCCAAACGGATCCTTGTTCATGCACCATGAATGTTACGAAATTGACACAAACACTTGTTATACATTTATACTTTTTAAACGCTAGGAAAAATGAATATCTCAAAAATAGATGGAGAAGGTAGTGGTTTACCAATAGTTTACTTTTACAAAATAATATTGGAAAATATCAACTTTCACTGTTAATTATGTTTCTGTCTTTTACTTTCTTACGAAATTCAAATGATTTTGAATATTTCGGGAATCGCAAACTGTTACTAATGTGTTTGAAACCGATAACACGAATTCAACAATGCCAATATTTCAACTTCAAAATTTTTGAAGAAGGAACCGTTTGGAAATGGACGCCTGACTTGTATTTTCTGTAGTAATATTTCAGGTACGCGGTACGAGTACGACTAGGAAAATACATTATCTGTACTTTTTGCAATAAAATGTCAGACGCGTCACGCATTACTAAGTTGTAGAAAATGATAAATTATCCAAAATGTTCATAAGAGCTCAGAGCTAATCGGGAGTGCAATCATCACCTCTGAAAGGTTTATATCCATTTTTGGAAGTAAGAATTCATGGAAGAAATTATATGATCTTCTGCATCTTAAAAGTCAGAGTGTGGGGTACATTCCCACCATATGCATCTAATAAGTCTAATCAATCGCTCTTCACCCCAGCTCCCACTCTACCCTATTCCACTATTTCGTGACTACTGTTAATCAGTCCTTCACTTTTTCTCTACCTTTCATTCACAGATGGTACGCACCATCGCCAAGTATTTAGCCCGCAACACGTTTTCTCACCTTTGGGAAGGTTTTACGCAGAAGGTTGCAGCTAGTGGCAGCTAAATGTTGGATACGGTACTCTGAAAATATTTACCCTAAACTTTATATTAACGACAAATCAGACCTTGGCTTTCTTTTTGCGATGAATTTGGGAAAATTATTCAAAATTTTACATTAGTTTTTCAACGTACATATATTACTTAAACGTTAGAATACAGATCTCAACTGCATTATAGATATGATTGCTCTGTAGCCGAACTAGAAAACTTACCATATTTTACACTGAAGACAAAAATATTTGCCTCAATGGCAGCTGCAGACAGAAAATGTACATAACCGCATTTCGAAAATGTTAAAAAACTGGTCAACTTTGAGCGCGCATGCACAATAACAAACGAAGTAGGTTAGTGTTTATTGGACATCTCACTACAACATAAGTTGGATTTCGAGTTTATCTTTAAAATTTTAATTTTGGGATTTTGTCCCAGTTTTTTTTTTGTTTTTTTTTTTTGTTTAATTCCACTGTGCAGCCGGCTCCCCTCGACACTTGGGCCCGGGGCTGGGCAACCGCTCCACCCCGCTTTGCGCCGCTTCTGCCTGAGATATGGATAGATAATGAAGATTTTATGAGCGCAAGAAAGTAAGATAGTTGATATCAAGATAGGAACTCCGGATTACTTACTTTTGATAGTATTTTGAGTGGATCTTGCTGCAGTTAGACGTGAGAACGTAGAAATTTCCTAGTGCTCATGGTTAGGAACCTTTTACCGCCCGATTTCTTGCCACACTACTAACAGACTCTTTAATTACGGTTGTTGTTAACTAAGAGACGTCAATTGACCCTTCACGACAAAACAGCACATCGAGAAGACGTTTCTGTAAAAAGAATTTTTAAAGTGTCACTTACGCTTGCTGTAATCTTAAATGGATTAGAAAAGAAAATGGCTGTATATACTTTATTTTCTTAAGAATCACCTGTTTTATGGGCTTCCTTAAGAACATTACATAAGTCTGAAATTTTAGTCGTTTGATTTAATCCTTCAAACGACTCAAGGAAATCTTTGATAACATGAAGTCTACGTTAAAAAGGTGTTTGTATGGAATGTTAGTTTTGATGTTGTTTTCATTTCCTTTAAATTGCTCCTAGGTCATACAGATGTGAGATAAGGTTTCCACGAATGAAATATTTTACATTCACTAAAACATAAATGATCACGTCATAACGTTATTTACTTTCTACTTATGTCAGTAAAAAAACGTAGAGTACATGTACAATTTTATACATAATTAAAATGCATACAGGACACACTGACACCCACCCACATCCTCCCCTCCTCTCTTCCCCTTCCCTCTCTCACACATACGCATATATATATATATATATATATATAGACAGATAGAAATAAATATATATATATGGCTGTGATTTATTTATTATATATCCCGAAGGGAGGAGCTGGTCTACTGCTCCCACCCTGACGAGACGGGTTGGGAGAGGAGAGCCTAAGCTCTCACTGTGATCGCCACTGTCTTTTATTCACAGCAGCTCCCCAATTGTCCTCACGATGCTGGGTCAAGACCGAAATTTTGAGCCCCCAGCGGGAATCGAACTTGGGACCGCTCGCACTGAAGTCGAGCGCGTTATCGACTAGGCTACGCAGGAGGCTATATATATACATGTGTGTGTGTGTGTGTTTGTGTACAGGGTGGTCGAATGTAACGAAAGTGTCTATTTTTTTTAACATTTTAAAATATTTTTACATTCTTTTCATTAATTCACAATGGTTCCACAAATCCATCCACAAATATTGCAACGTTAATTTAACTCATTTCCCGACGTCATAGAATGATGAAATTTTACACAGCGACGTAAGTCGGGTGACAATACTAACAATATTCCATTGTTACTTTCATACATTTCTATATATTTATATATTTTAAAAGCATATTTTAATATATTTTAATAATATGGACTTCTGTATCCTAAAATAAATACTAGCCTGCAACGATCTATCGTTTGACTGGTTGAAGAACGCTTTAGGATGTGGGTCACAAAACATTAGCTTGAGAAAAAGTATCCGAACATCAAAATAACTCGAAAAAAAAAACTTTTAAAAGACATACTTTTCTTAAACAATTTGTACAAGAAAAGTAAAAGAAAAATCTTGTTTATGCATGACTAAAAAGAAAAGCATGGGGCAGAGCAATTCAAGAATTTATTAGGTGACTGTATATGAGAGTCATGCATAAACTTTTTTTTTTTACGTTTTAGTACGAGGGAAGAAAAGTATGTTTTTAAAAAAGTTTTTAAAATGATCTTTTTTATTTATCTTTACAGATTTAAAAGAACACATTGGAGATTCGCCAAGGATAAATTCACTACAAGTTTTAAGAAAACACTAGATCAAAAGAGTCAGAAGCGTGTTGCCTGCACCCCGACGACATAAACTAAGTTGTTCCACTGCTAATGCCAAAATTTAATAATTTTCTTATTTGTAAATTCGGGATCGGGATCCCCATTTTACTGAAAATATTTCCCGTTTCTGCTAAAAATAAGTAATTAGAATAGAGGCAGCGAACACTTGATCAGCATTGCATGTACGGTTAAGATTAAAAAAAAAAAAAGTTTTGTTCATTCTGCGCATGAGCACAAAGAACTGAAAACTGCAAGTATCCACCTCTACGCTGCACACGAAAAGTGTTGTTTTTCTTTCATAGTTTTTATGAAACAACATGAAATACTAAAAACCCTGCGGAAGTTTATTGGTATTTCCTAGCAACACTTATACAAATTTTAATTGTGCAGTATATTTTTTTAATCTGTTTTTTTTTTTGTATGAAATGTTAATATGCTGTGCTGGTGATACTGGTTTTACAACGTTAATTTTGTGTATGTCAGCAACTAAATGTGGAAAACTGATGGGTCAGTGAAATGTTACAAAATACTGTATATTAGTTTCTGTACATCACGCATAATTGTAGATATGACTTAAGCATTAAACTTAGGTGAAGCTAACAATAAGTCTTTTTCACGCTTCTTCCGTCAGTAGTATCTAAGCGTATATCAGGGGATTTTAATAATTCATGTGGGACTCCCCATGGCGAGCTAACAAGCCTTTTGATAGAGTATATATATATATATATATACTTTGGTCTACTGCTCCCACGTTGACCAGACGGGTTGGGAGAGGAGAGCCGAAGCTCTCACTGTGATCGCCACTGTCTTTTATTCACAGCAGCTCCCCAATTGTCCTCACGATGCTGGGTCAACACCGAAATATTTGTGCCCCCATCGGGAATCGAACCCGGGACCGCTCGCACTGAAGTCGAGCGCGCTACCGACTAGGCTACGCAGGAGCTCATAGATACTATCATAATTTTTAACCTTTTTGCAAGCTATATTTGTAATTCTGGATTTATGTCGAGGCTAGTCAAAAGCGGTACGCGTGCCGGCTCGCCAAAGGCTGCGCTAGGGCTGAAACACATCACTGCCTTGATCTAGATCATCCATAGGTTGGTCAAACTCCGTACAGCTGGTAGGAATGCGCATCATAGTGAAATCTTACTTTTCCTTTGGCATGAGCGATTTCCATCGTTTTCTGTGAATTATTTTGCTATTTAACAAGCTCCATCTTCAAATTTCCAGGGCTCGAAATGGACGGGAGCAAACCGGAACGCTGTTCCGGTTCGTGAATATCTGGAACCTTCTTGTTCCGTCTCGTCAGAAATGGCAACGGACCGTTCCGGTTCGTTAAATATTGTTTGAAATATTTCTGCCTAGAGCTGTGTCGTTGGCGAATCAACCATTCTTAAACTATTCTGCCCATTCTTAACAGTTTGGGCTAGTTCACTGTTTTTGCACTGAATGGTTCAGCCGTAAACTACTTCTAAATGGCAAGGAAAAGACTGTCTATCTCGCATATACCACAACAGCTATTCCACATAAATCAGAGAATCTGAGTATAGTTCAAACAAGTGCCCGTTGGTTCAAACTTAACGAAATCCGATACCTTGTTGATATTGCGGATGTGGTCAAGCAGGGAGGCGGAGTAGATGAAGTGAAGAACACTTTGATGAAGACAAGAACAAATGCGTGGAACCCGCGAAATGGCAATCACACTTGACTCTCATTTCCTCCTCCATTCCACCCCATATGTGCAAGTCTGTTATTTTCCTCTTCCACATTAACGTTTCTCTTCCCATTACCCAAAGGTATACCTTGCTCGTTAGTAAGTTGGAGACAAATACGGAACGCTGAAACTGCTACCAGCACCTTTCTGTAGTATTTCCTTTCTCCTTGATCCTTTTTTAGTGCTTTTCTGACGTCTTTTCTTCTTTGCCTCGATTAACCTTTTTAGGCATTCAAACAATAAATCCAGTACTTGATCCAATGTAAAATACCAAAAGATAAATCCTTATTTTGACAATATGAGTGATTATGGAAACATCTTTCACTTCCACAAATAGAGCTTTCTAAAAATAAGTGTTAAGACAAAGTACTGGGTTATCCCATAAGTAATGTCGTATATGCGATGATCGCTGCCAATCATGACAGTGTCCGAGGACCACACAAGGGATGTCATACTGTATGAATTTCACCAGGGATATCCAGCCAGCGCAACGGCACGAAACATCAATGCCGGATATGGTTATGGTGCTGGTGGATGCGCGAAAGTTCCAGAGGTGCTTCCAGGGGTTTTGGTCTACCGACATCAGCCTCACCGATAAGCCACGAGAAGAGAGATCTGTCCAGATGGACAAAGATGCCCTGCGAGCAGCGGTGGAGGCAAATCCAATGCAAACTGTTGAAGAACTGGCCAGCGAACTCCATGTCACCCATTCAAGCGTTCAGCGTCATCTGCAGGACCTTGGATACGTGTCGAAAATGATGCCCACCCGTCACAGACGTAAGCCATTTCTGGACAAAAATGGTGACAGGGTATGAAAAATGAGTCCTCTACCTTAACATTACACGCAAACGGCAGTGGGTACCTAAAGCGTGCGCAGCAACTGTGCCAAAACAGAATCTACACCCCTACAAAGTGATGTTGAGTGTTTGGTGGGATAATTCATTTTGAGCTCTTGTCACGTAATCAGACCATCAACGCAAGTGTCTACTATCAGCAGCTGGAACGCCTACGGACTAAAGGTCCTGCTCTAGTTAATCGCAACGGTGTGGCCTGTGAATAATGAAAACAAAGACGATTATCAAATCATGATTTTTGTTTCATTAATAAAAAGGAAATTATTGGGAATTAAAGTGGTTTCTGTGCTTTTTCTTGAATTTTTAAAAGGGCACGTCCCCAACTTTTACTGACCAATATTATTTTTACCCTTAACCCTCGACGTGGAAAGTAAGGGACCTACTCCCTAAGGTCTGGTATGTGATACCGCTATATTTATACCTCCCCCATTTCCTGTATGAAAACCTTACAATTATCCTTTTGCGTTTACAACTTATTTATTAGCTGTTAAAAGTTTTTCAGAGGTGGACGAGCAGAAACAATAAATTCAAAGTCTAAAAGTAGTAGCTAACTAATATGGCGGTAGTTTTCGAACTATACTGTCTTTCTCATAATTATAGTGTAAATCAATTATGAGCATCATTTATGTGATTTCTATTCAAGAACATGTTTATCAAAATATCAGTTTTATAAATACTAAATGGTATAAATAATAATAATAATAATCAAATTAGGCAAGCGGCATAAGTTACGAAAAACTCTGAAATGATTGTGATTGTACTGTACAATAGCTCAGCTGATCATTTAAATCCACTTTTTCCATTGCAATACCACTCAGTATCCTTCTCTTCATACATCAGATTCCTCATATTCTGATTTTGTCTACTTTGTTCTCATACGGTGAGATATTCACTCTCAAAAGCAAAATAAACAGTTTATATCGCTGACTGAGGTCCTCATCTAACCACATACTAGCAATAGACTTGGATTCAATACAGAAACAATAACAAAAAATTAGACGACTGAGAATTAATACGAAAAATTGTTCCGTACACTACGAGGTTCGGTATGTCATACCGCATGGTTAAGTGATGAGCATTTAACGTCAGTTAGCTTGAATCTAAACATGTTTATGGGTAGGGTTGATCATGAATGAAAGGTATTTGAACGAGCGAAACAAAATATCAATCAGTAACTGAGGGGCACATTTTTTAAATGTAGGAGCTGTCGTGGGTTACGGGTCTATATATTGCAATAGTGATAGAATCTAATTATTCAACATTACTATCGAACCATCAAAACCTGCTAACTTCCATAAAATTTACGTCACTTTATTATTTTCCATTTTAAAACATGTAAATAAACTTGTACTCCTGAAATGATGCCCTTCTAAAAAATATAGGATTGAATTGCAAAGTCTCTCTCCCAATCTAGATGCTGAAATAATTCATTTGATTATAATCTTTTTATCATTTCATATTTTTTGGAATTTCTTCTCACTGAATTTCTCAGTGCTTTCCCTAATCAAGGAACGGTCCGAAATAAGCCATCCAGTCAACTGGCGAGAACAACCTCATCTGATTTCATGTTTATAGGCAAATATTTAGCAACTGAAGACAAAGAGAACAGACATGAAAACCGGAGTTAAGTTGGGGTTTTGTATTTACAGACAATGGGAACACTTACTTTGTATACATGTACCCGAACATATTCAAGTTTATTTAATCAAGCAACGTGAAATTTTGCAGTCATGATATAGACAGTACAGATTATCTACACCCTGTCACTGTAGTGTTAGTTACACAGTGTTGCCAACACAACATAAAATTATTTTAAGCAATCTGTCTTCACCTATATGCTAAAAGTTCGCAACATTGCTTGGCATAAGGGTTATAGTGTTTGTCTATTAGCATTCATTCTAAATATGTAAGAACTTTGACGTAGGGTCATCTAAAGACAATAATTTAAGTACAGTTGGCAACATTGCAGGACTTCTAAACAAGAACATCCTTGTTTCTAACACTACAGTGACAGGTTGTAGATAGCCTCTCTTTTTATATAAGTGTAAAGTTTCACATGGATTGCTAAAATGAATTTCAAGATATTTGGTTATATTTGTAAATGATCTCACACACACACACTGTATCCGCAGAAATATCGGTGAAGTTCCCGCCCATAGAGTTAGGAAGAAAATAGAGAGAACATACATGACGTCACATGAAGCCAAATTCGGATCATCGGCAGCCATCTTGTGTGGCTCCATTAGAGTCCCTCTATACCGAGTACTGTGAGGATTGCCTTTTTCGATACAGGATGAGTGCACCTGAGAGAGGCAATACTCGGAAAAAGGGTCTCTAAATATGGGGGCCACACAAGATGGCCGAAATGCCTCGTCCCTTCCGTCTCTTGGCTTCATTCCCCTCTCCAACAAAACAGCCTAAGGTTCCCTCTATTTATATTCCTAACTCTATGTTCCCGCCTCTGTAACGATCAATATGGCGACTTTATGAAAACCTCGTTAAACAGGAACCATGTTTGACGTGCTGCACCTCTGTATCTCTCCTATCGTGATTTAATTTCTTTCGTTACCGAAATATTTTGTATTTTAGTTACGAGTATTACTTTAATAGAAGAGAATGATGCTGAGATAAATAATTTACAAAATTTAACACAACAATAAGTTCACCTTGTATTTATTTTATACTTTGAACTTCTCCACCATGTAGCATTTTTTAGTACTGTCATCCTCACTAGATGGCAGCTCTCATGAAATGTTAAATTCAGGGCAGGGATAACGTGTAGTGCATATTTATAAAGTTTGTCAAAGTTGACTTCGTAACTATGCTTATTCGCAGCTCTCATTCGTACCTAGTTACGAAATAGCACGATCGTGAAGACCAGCGGTGGGTTAATTTTCATAGGCCATTAAGTTACAAATATTTCCTTTGTGAAAACATTCACACACTATTTTTGAAATACACGACTTTCCTCAACTACTGATATTGAGTACAAGGGTGCTTTATATAATATAATAGTGCCTCTGCTAAACAAATGCCTGGAGCTATTTTAAGAGATGGTCGAATTTGTCCTCGTTAATCGCTGAAGGGAAGTAATATATTTGTTAACTAGTATTTATCAACTTGGTATAATACGTTGTTTCGATTGCGAGTTTGACACTAGTTTTCCGTAGTGGTCGTAACAATGGGTCAATGGTGCAATATTTTAATGTGAAGGCATGCCTGATATCGGTAACTTCCAAACTTTGCGAAGTCGGCAACACCTGCAGACGTTCATAAGCGATCGTGCGTACGAACTTAGCGAAATGCAATAGAATGTTCCATAAGGTCGTCTGCAACTGGTTTGTGTTGCAAACAGGAATAGTCTCGGAAAGTAAATGTTTCTCTCGAAGTCCCAAGCTTATCCTTATCCCTTGCAAATTCACTAAGGTATTTCAGGTTGCTTTGCGTTAAAAAAGTAACAAAAAATAATAAATAAAATAAATAATTAATTAATAAATGTGATATCTGCAGTAAAACTTCAATTTAATGAACAGACGGTTTTATTTTCTTCCACTAAACATGCTTCATTAGTCCATCACTTTTCTGAATTCATATAAAATTGAACATCACAAAAATGAAATACAAATTTGGATACGAAAATATATCTTTATTTAATTAATTATAGATGGAACGCATCATCATCAATGACAATGTCAAAAAAATCCTCACGAACATAACCTCTCCAGTTCAACAAAATATAACTCAGAACGTTTGAGAAGTACATGTTAAAACTTTTTAGTTAATTTTCTACTATTCAGTTAGCACACATCATCTTAGTGATTGTCGTCGAAAAAAGCAGGAACATTAAATACAATTGCAACACCTCTACTTCAGTCAATCATTTATACCATTTTGATAATCAAATTTCCAACAGGAATGTTCACAATCTTTTCCCGTTTCTCAAGAAAAAGCATGGTTGTACAATAAATATAGCATTTGATTTCTGGTCTGTAAATTTTATTAAGAAAAAATTGCAAAATTTAATGCGGATAGTACGAAAATGCATAAATTTTATCGAACATGACAAATCGATTAAAAGTGACCATAAATATTAACGTAATTACTGTGTAACACGCATTTGTCACACTGGACTCCTTGAAGCTAGTGATTATTTAAGTTTCAGTGTATAGTGACTAATATAATTAATTAAACAACTTGTGCTATACATTTTTTTAAACTTTTATTCTGTTTTCAAACAGTTCAAAAGATTTATACAGGAAAAACAAAGATATGTACAAACTTTAACGCATGGAAAAAAAGAAAAAAAAAATCTCGGGAGTATTTTTATTTCGCAGATGTATGACTTAATATAATATGATCTTTTCTTCTCTATCCATGAGTGGCAGGCCCTTTTGATCCAATCGAAGTTAAAATAAGAGCAACACACTTCAGATTTCAGTTTGAGATTTTTATTAGTTTTAAAGAAAATTGAAAAACATTTGGAAACCAGTTAGATATGTTCCAAGTGAATGCATCTGTAGAATTGGCGGGGAAGGGGGGGGGGGGAGGAAAAAAAAAGTAGATCGTGTTTGAAATCACTATAGATTTGTTCATGTTATTTTAACTGTAGTCACTGCACAAACACAAGTAAAACCACTTCTATCAGACAGTTTTCTTTTTCTCCTTCAAAAGCACGATCTGCCATAGGCTTACGGAAAACTACTCCTTATTGACAAACAGCTGCTTTCTAGGAATGTACAGTAATTATTACCTATGATATGTATGTTCCACTATGAAGAAAAGTAGAAACACACAAAACAAATAGAGTATTCCTATAATTACAAAATTTGTATTTACAGAACATTAATTTCAGGCACTGCATTATTAACGGTGTAGATCACATCTTGATATGACCTTTCCATTGATTTACATGGGATTTGTTTTACTCATTTTATGCCTCTGAAAAGTAGAATATTCAAGTTCCGCTTTCACGACATTTGTCTTGGTGGTTATTTTTGACTCTTGTAGAGTTTTGGTTCGTGAAGTTTCTTCAAATATATATTATTAATAGTTTGCTATATAAATCACAATATGTGAACGGGAAATTATACTGTTAGTGTGTAAAATATTCAATTTCTAGGAAACAGCATAAGTCCATGACGTGAATCTAGGCGAAGACAGAAGTTAAAAATTACGCTCCTGAGAGATATATTAAACAATTCTCATGTAAATCAATGGAAAGTGCGTACCAAGATGACGGGGGTGATCTACACCGTTAAATTAGTGCATTGAACATACAGGAGATTACCTTACATATATTTAGAATGTTATCAAATATATACATATACTTAAAATATGTCATAATCGCGCAGGAGACTACTTTTTCAAACGTCAAATTTGCATTGTGAAATTACATTTGTCTGGATTGTACACATTGTCAGTTTTATAAATACGGTACATTTATAACATCTATGTTTATCATTGCTATATTGTACAAAAAAGAAAACAAGGCACGTTACTTACTTTCAGTTTGCAAAATAGAAATAACATATTTTCTTAATTCTTATCAGTACGGTTACTGTCAAATCTCTAACGTTAGATGGCACTACCTCCGTTTCAGTGTTGCCAGCAAAAATCACTTGAAAATAGCTAAACAACAATCTAAAAGTAGGTAAACACGTATCTTAGCAATGCTGGAATTAGGCACGTTTGTCGTTAGAGCATGCACAAAAGTAACTAAATCGCTATGCACACTATAGTAAAGTGAGCATCTTTGGTACGGTAGCTAAAAAGAGTATTCAAAATCGCTAAATTGGCAACACTGCTATCTATATATCTAATGAGTTTTTCTCGTACAAAACTGCAATGCTGCTCCTACAAATTCAAGCTCACAGAGCTCAAACTTTCAAAGAAGAAAGTTCTTAACCAATTCAAGAGTTCTTCTTCTTGTCTATTCTTTCTTGGTAACCGAACTTGAGTGAATTAATTAATTTATAATTGTACCAATTTGAATGTTTCATTTTATATATTTATGATATATCCACACTTTTGTTCCTGTTATCTTGATATAGATTAAATATACCTGAACTTTATCTCTACTTTAAAAAGGATTTTGCCGAGATCCGCATCCAAAAAACGAATCTGCAGCTCCAGATTGCTAGGAAAGTGTTAAAAAAAATCATATAAATTATAGTGCAAAGGTTTTATTTTAAGGCAAATTAATACATCTGTCACCCATTATATTATTAGTGTCAACTAACAATCTTTAATCCATATATGAAGTATTTTCATTGATCATAATTATCATATTTTTGTATATTCGCATAAGAATGCAGATAAAATTGGTATTTGTTTCGTTTATGTTTAATGAAAATATGTTGGAGATGAATTTAAAATCTACCTCGCCCTTTTTGATTTTTTTTTAACCTTGAAAAATGGACTCAATGGGAATCTGAAATCATGTAATTTTCAGATATCGTATTTACGCGGATCTAAGACACCCTAAAAAAAACAAGACGCACCCCCCGATTTTTGTTGAAGATAGAAAATAATGTACTACATTAATATTTAAAGATGATAAAAACCTAGAATATGAAAGAAATTAACTTATTGAATGGTATCGCAATTCAGTTCTTTGCCCAAGGAGTAATGTTAAGGCCAATAACGCAGCTGAAGTGTACAACCCTTATTAAAACAAAAAGGATTTTGTTTTCTTATTGCTTTTCAGTCTAAAATGCATGCAGCAGTATTTAAATTTGGTAGCAGAAAAAAAAAATGATATCCTAAGCGCTTTTCTTATTAACATTAAAGCTTCATATTTTCCTTACGTTTTGGGATAAAGACTTCTTATCTGAATTTCGGTACGGAAAACTCAAATCTAAGACGCACCTAAATTTTGTGGACGAAGTGTGTCTTGTAATCGCGTAAATATGGTACCTCCTTTCGTTGAAATATTTCAGAACTTTTACTGTTTGTGTTATAATTACTTTTTCTGTATGTGTAACATACTTCTATATATCTAAGTAAATATAATCATTTGACACGATTACGTTTTTTTTTCTCCTGTATATTTTGTCCTGTGATCATTTGTTCATGAATATAAGAGCTCGAATCTGTTGTTTTTTTTAATTGTACTTCGTATTTTCTTTAAAAAATAACAGAATATATCCTAATTTAATTGTAGGAGTACTGACTAAATTATTAATTGACAAAGGAAATTGATGATTAGTTTTTCTTAGAGCATTTATTAACCCTTTTCTCTCCTTTTTTCGTACTTTGAACATTGAAATAATAGGGGCTTTGTTATCTCCAATAACATGATCATTTGTACACTCACAATATGGTATTTCTTTGATTTTATATAAATGTGATTTTACTGTGATGTGTTGTGAATCTGTTTAATAGGATTATTACTTTTCTTTCTGCCTTGATGTTTGAATACCATGGAGTTGAGATGTATGGTCTATTTTTTGATTCCTATTCGTAACGCATTAGCTCGTGAAGTTGTACAAATAATGAAATTGTAATCCAAGACGAATTTTAATTTTCTTTTTCGTTCATTGTTGAAATCGCTTGATTGTTATTGTGAATATCCAGGTCTATAACAATGAACAAAAGTGAAGAAAAAAAAATCTGCATAGTGTAGTGATGAACAAAACGCCAAATGTTAAGTACATAGTGCAAAAGAAATCGAAACGAATTGTCAAAATGAAGATTCCAAGAGTCTACAATCAATCGATAAAGAGAAAACTAAATCTTATATTTAAAAAAAAAAATCGTTTCCCAAACAAAAGAGAGAAAAAGGAAGAACAAGCAGAATTACTTAACCACTTAATAAACATACTCTCAATGATAACAGACATTTTGAAAGAAAACCCAGATGTACCCAGTTAAAATAAGTTATTAGACACTTGCAAACTTCTAATGGAAAATCTGACAGAATAAATTATAATGTAGTAAACAAACTAAAATACACATGAGCAACACAATTGATGGTTAGTGGGATTGAAACGCAGGTTAATACATGGTTATAGTTTAGTATGCAAACCATCAAGAAAGGTATAAGCTTTGATCAACAAGGCACAAAAAAAGGCTTCGATCAATGCGCAGACGAAGAAGATCTCTAATAACGAGAAACTCATGACAGGAATTATAATAATAATAATCGTAGTTTTCTAACCACATGACAATCATACCAATAAATTCACACACGAATTTATCACAACCTAAGTTTTAACTAGAATTATTCCAATTTAAGTATACCATTTCCTCAGTGTATTCAGTTTTTTAAAAGAGCAGTATTTTTATCAATGCAAGCCAAACCACCACTACTACTATAACGGCAAACTATACTCAATCAAAACATATAGAGAGTTTTAAAGATTATTACTCAGCCATAATTTGATAAATTACTTAATTATCTTAATGGAACATCAACAATAACTTCAATTCAAAGAAGTCACTTTGGCGCAAAGCGCAATAAGCAGTTACATTTCGACTTCTATTGTGCAGTCACCAGATATACCAGATCTCTTGAAACGCTGATGAACTATCTACGTCTGAATTTGTAGAAGCATTGCAAGTTCGTTCAACGAAATATATATATATATATATTAGACACATACAGAGGTACTGCTGCTATCTAACGTCAAAGGTAATTACTTTACACTAACCTTAACCAATAATTCACGTTCCTACAATATATATATATAACACAGATATAATGAAAAGGAGATCCTTACGTAAGTAGAACCACACAGAAAAGTAATCTGTATTCATAAATACCTACGCACTTCTTTGTGACTTCGAGGAAATTCCTTGTCTTGCCACTAGATGTCTCTGCGCTCATTCTCTTAAACATCCCGATAAATTCAAGCTAATGATTAGTTCATACTGCCATATTTCAACTAAGAGGAAATGTTGAACCAATCACGGAACTTCAATTTACCAGGATCTTTTTTTTAAAAAAATAAGCTATTGAGTTCAGAGACATCTAGCGGCAAGGCAAAGAAATTTCCTCGAAGCCAGAAAGAAATGCGAAGCTAATTATGAATACAGACTACTACTCTGTGGTAGAACTATGCGAAGAAACTTTACACATACTTATTAATAAGTGTGTGTAAAGTTTCTTTGTGTAATATTACTCATGTAAGTATCTCCTATTAGTTTCATTTTCTTTTTTACGTTAAACAATCCTTCCAGCTATTCTTAGTGTAATTCTACGAACAATACATTTAGAAAAACTAGTGTATATATCTCTCTTTTACGTTCATTTTAAAGCTAAACGTATCTATAAAAATATGTTTAATGATCTTTGTGATACTACTCTCAATAAACTAATTATTTGAAAGTAATGAGTGAAACAATACAAAAATAACTCCTATACAAATCACGACATTATCCTTAACAAGAACGTCACTTGAAGCGCGCGTACGGATTTTCCTACCTTTACAAAGGTTTGAGCACAGTAGATTTTACCATACACGCAGAAACACTTTAATATATATCACCTGAAAAATTCTGATTCATTCATTTAACAACTTTAGTGGCAACCTAAATAAACTACATTTCCTTGGCTCGCGACACCACACGCATGCGCGCACCTATCCATATTTTGTAATTTGTTCCTATTCCTCTGATCCAAAATATTCTATTTAGCAGTCTACTCTCTTAGTAAATACCACATTCACCGACCTCTTAAAATGTTCTCCCAACGTAATATTGCAGGGCTCATAATATAGATGGCAAGAACACTGGCATGTCACAACTTAAATCAATGTTGACTCATTTTTCGTATTTATTGAAGAATACACCGTTGTATGTAAAGATGATGTTGATTTGTTCGTCAATAGTTTCACACACTTTCATTTTCAATACACCAAAGATACGCGTTCTGGAACATTCGAAGCCAGGGAGAAACGGTGAGCTTTTCTTTCCATTCCATTGGCATCCACGGCCACTGCCAAAGAAGTGTACTACGTTCAGGATGAGGCATCATAGCAAGATGGCGTCCATCTAACGAACACATACCAGCAGTACCACCTAAAGGATAAACAAAGTTTTAAGATTAAAACAAATAAAAACTTCCTGTACAGAAACACCTTGTGCGTGAAAAGTGTTGAAAACTACAAGGAAAACTGGCTGTGTTGTTGTACTCTAGTGCTTAGAACACCAATCCGCCAACGGGCAGATCTAGGTTCGAGTCCCGATCAAGGCATCGATAAATTTGTCTTTGTAAATTTCAACTGAATTCCTTTGCTCGATAGTCTTGGCCTGCCGGGCAACTTTTGTTCAAAGTGGGTGCAGTGTAGTCAACACAACGACTCCAAATCACCGCTTTATCTGAGTTTCGACATAATCCACTACTTCTTAATTCTAGAAACTTCCTAGTTGTTCTCTCGATGCTAGCTTTTTATTAAAATTGGAATTCCTAGCGAGAATGGAACCCAGGATTGCTCGCACCGAAAGCGAAAGAGTTAACCACTCGGCAAAGCAGAAAAAACAGGTTCGTTGTTATAAATAACATAAATAATAATATGATTAATTATTTGCAGAAAGTCATGATGCACTGAAGACTAAACAAATACTGTAATTGGTACTTACCGGAGGGTAGTTACATAATATCCCCATAAAAAATGCTCTTAACAACAGCTTTATAGATGATGTTTACAACGCCATGATGATCACTAGTTCTCTTCCTTTTCCTTGTTTAATCTTTATTTCACTCTCCAACTACACTTCTTACATTAAATACCTGGCCGTCTTTTCTGTGATCATGAGAGCGGATTTCGCTTTCGAAACGACAGAAAAGTGAGAGAAATAAAAAAATTTTCTTCGCCATTTGTAGACTGATTATCCACACTGATAAGTACCAGTTACAGCATTTGTTTAGTATTCAGCGCATCATGACTTTCTTTAATTCGAATAGTTGTTTGGTAAATTGAACAAAAGCGTTTTACACAATCCCGATTTGTGCATTGATAATAATAATAATAAAGCCAGTAAAGACACTGTACATACACGCGGAGTGCAAGAGTACCAAATCAAACTCACATTATAATTCAGCCATCAGAAATGTTGAGTTTTATTTTAAGACCTTTAGGCATCTGAGGCTCAGACCGAGAAAGAGTGGGGGAGAGGATTGTGGAAGGAAGACGGCAAGGGCGCCTATTTTGTAGGTAGCAACCCGGCATTTGCCTGGTGTGTCTGACAGAAAACCCTGGAATAAACCTGTCATAATGGTCGGCCGCTGGGATCGATCCCAGGACCTCCAGAATGCTAAACCAACGCCCTACCACTGAACCACGGCCGCTCGGTTCAGATATGTTGAACTTCAATACGCGAAGCTACTTGTCCCTTAACCTAGGAGCTTCGTCTGTAACACAGGTTTATTTTAATACAGAGGGTGTGTGTTAATCGTTGATTATGTGATTTTCGTGTACATGTAAATATATGTAAGTGTAGAAAAACAAGTATACATTAAAAAGTAATTCTGCTTAACAGTATTACGTTTATAACTAACACACACAACAGGTCCAAATAATTTTAAACTTGAACTTGATTTTTTATATGGGCCAGTCTAGTAACTTTGGACTTCGGTCCGTCACGATTCGCCCTTTAGCCATTAAAATCCACACCCATGCCCTTGCCACAAGACTAGAACCCGGAACCTTCAAGTCGTTGGTCTACCGCCGTAGACCGCACGGCTAACCGACCGGCTTGAATATTTTTATTACAGTACGTATATTTATTAACAATAACATACGCATTTCTGAAGTTCATGCACATTCCGATCAATACGTTCACTAAAATAATCTTTGTCTCTCGCATTCTGGCAACATTTAAAAAACAGTTGAATACAAAATGTATATATGGTGTAGTAAAAAGTAATCCATTATTTTTGCATGACATTGAAGGCTTGACTTACCATAGTTAAAATGATCCGATTTAGGTCACATATGCGCCGTTTTGTTCGATAATGTGTTGCCATTTGGAAGGTAATATCATGATGCCTCTCTCATAGAAGCCCTTGTCCCTATTGGCAAAAAATTGAGACAGTCGATGTTCACAAGCCTCTCTTGAAGCGAATTTTTCACCAGCAAACGTGTTCGCCATCGACAGGAACAGATGGTAATCACTCGGTGCCAGGTTCGGACTATAAGGTGGATGCATAAGAACCTCCCAACCAAGCTTCTGGCGAGTCACTATCGATGTGTGTGGCCTGGCGTTGTCCTGGTGGAACACAATGCCTCTCCTATTGGCCAAAGCTGGGCGCTTCTGGGCGATTGCTGCCTTCAGAGGGTCCAATTGTTGACAGTATAGTTCCGAGTTAAGGGTTTGGCCGTAGGGGAGCAGCTCATAGTAGATAATTCCCTGCCAATCCCACCAAACACACAGCAAAACCTTCCTGGCCGTCAATCCTGGCTTGGGCACCGTTTGCGCCGGCGCACCGCGCTTCGACCACGACCGTTTTCGCGTGACGTTGTCGTAAGTGATCCACTTTTCATCACCAGTCACCAACCGCTTCAGAAATGGGTCGCTTTTGTTGCGATTCAGCAGCGATTCGCAGATGGAAATTCGGTCCATGAGGTTTTTTTGCGTTAACTCGTGTGGCACCCATACATCAAGCTTCTTTTTGTATCCAGCCTTATGCAAATGGTTCCACACGGTTTTTTGTGCAATGTTTAGCTCTTGGGCAATCGAAACAGTGCTTACATGACGGTCAGACGCGACAATGTCCATGATTTTATCGACATTTTCGACACGTGGTCTTCCAGTGCGTGGTACATCTTTGACGTCAAAATGACCGGCACGGAATCGACGAAACCAAAATTGCGCGTGATTGACTGTTACAGTATCAGGACCATAAACACTATTCACATTTGCAGCCGCCTGGCTTGCGTTTTCGCCTTTATCGAAGAAAAACTGTAAAATATAGCGTATTTTCTCTTTGCTAGTGTCCATTTTGACGCGGGCTCACACAACACTGAGTCAACTCATCACAACTATCTGAACAGTGTTTGTAATACGCAATCTCATCGTTTGAACGCCATCTCGTTGAACCCGATCGGACTTATACAACGCGAGATACAGATCACTGAAGTCATCTATTGGCAAAATAATGGATTACTTTTTACTACACCAGATATATGTTTATAGGTAAAGATAGTAATAATATTTAAATATTTGAAGTACAATTTACTTTTATCCGTACTTACACATATTTACATGTACATAAACAAGAAAATCACATAATCAACAATTAACATTGACCTTCTATATTAAACTTTTGTCGGAGCCAGAAGAAGCTCTTAGGTTCCGAGGCGAAAAGCTTTCTGTACTGAAGAGCAACATTCCTGAGAGCTGAATTTGATTTAATAAAGCTCAACTATTGCCCGAGACGGGCGTAAGCCATAGTGCTGTTACCGCCCATATGATGAATTTCATCTAATCTCAATTACTGCACTGTACAAGCGCAAATGTTAAACGGAAGAATGAACAGGTGGCTGGCGTATGTGTGAGACAATTGTATGTCAACTAAGAAAATGGTCCTCTTCAAGGCGATAGTAAAAACTGATGATTTTATTGTTATAATTTTCTATTCAAGACCTTTTCACAGACTGCGGAGGAAAAAAAAACGTAATTTGAACTCACCAACACTTCCATTCGGATTCATTGGATACACTTCTGTAGCTTTGCCATCGTCGTCCACATAATGAAGTGCAAGACAATGATATCTCTTCAAAGTGTCATAAACAGTGTCATTCTGGAAAGTGAATCTCCCTGAAGGATGAAAATATATAAGTGCTTTATTACAAATTACTGGTATATGTACATACAAGTTATATATTTACAAAATTCTTTCCACCCAACTTGAGTTTTAAATAATGTAACACATTATACAATGTAATACGAATTATCGTATAATTTATAATCGTAATGGTAATTAACTAAAAGTAAGACTGGTAAGATATATTCGTAATTTCACTAAAGAACATGTGATCTCCAACAGGCCCTTTTCGTCTCACAAATACTCTTGAGAACAAAATATTACATTCTAAACGATATATGTATATCAATTTATCATTAACGGCACAAGTTTGTTTATCTATTGGTGTGAATTTTGTTATTAGGAAGTTTCCCTGTAAGTACGTAATCTCTGCCAATTAAGACTTAATTTGGACATTTTTCTGTTCCTTCTATATGGAAGGAACAATCGAACCCTTAAACCTCACAGGCAATTATCACAGTCATTTTTCTGTAACCAACAAATCCAACAATTCGCTTTTCCACACCAACATCGACTTCGACGGTTTTATTTTCTATAATTCCGTAATTCATTTTTGGCTCCAATGACGAACACTTGCATCTGCCTTCCCTGGGAAGTAGCATTCATTCATGGCTTGAAAGAAGACGGTCTGAACTAGGGATGGCCACAATTTCCGGAAAAAAAAAAACGGAAACCGGAAAATTGGAAACGGAATACGGAAACTTTTCCGGAAAACGAAAAATTTCGGAAAGCTGAAAACTATTTTTCCGGCAATGTCCATCCATAGTCTAAACCTACAGCAACCTTTTATTCTTTACGATAGAATATATTCCCCACACTCTCTATTAGAGCCTTTTTATAGTTACTTCCATCTGGACCTTATTCTGGATATAGCACACTTATTTCAATTGGAAGCATACTACTATGACTACTTCCCTATATTTGCAACACCAAGCACCCTTCATACCACCAAGTACCTTCTATAGCTATCTGTTAACAGGGTGGCCAGGTCGTATGGAAGAAGAGTATCGATGGATAGATAGCAACAAAAATTAAGTGTGAAATAAAGAAGCGGAGAAAGCATTTCCTCAACTGAAAATTAGGGCGCTGTGACTCTGGTGTGTAGGGTCTTCAGTTCGATGCGTGGGCTTTGTAGTGGACAAACTCCGTGTGCGTAGGTTTTCTCGGGGTTCTCCCGTTTCTTTCCACTTATTCATTTCACCAATCACCCCATCATCATTCATTCGGCCTAAAACAAAGTTGCCTAAAAGTTTTAAACAAAATTCAAAATTCTACTGAATTTTTATTAGAGACAAATCTCTCCTCACAATATTTTCTCGAGAAAAGAAAATAGTTTTGATTGTGTTGATATTTGGATATAATGTACTAAGAAGGTCAAGTATACCCGCTCCTGTAACTGGGTCGATTTCGCCCCCTGGTAAACATTCTACAGTGAGAGTAACGAGAAGAGACAAGTAACAAAATATAAAAACCTTAACGAGAAAAAAAAAGCGAATAACGCTTATATGAATTAACATACATGAGAAACCTTAACGACAAACATACGAGAAAAACGAATGGGAATAAAAAAAAGAGGAAAGAATACAACAACATGAGTGTAGCTGAAACTAAAGTTCATTGAGGAAGAGACAGAAATGTTGCTATGTGCTGTTAAACGCAGTTTAGGCTTACTTTCACATTTAGCGGATACACACGACCATCCACTGTGAGTGTATAGTCGGAACCACAACTTCGTTCTTTTGGACTTAACCTGCAACTTACCTTCTCCATGTGCCACCCACACACCAAGAATACAGCCTTCCATTCCCTTGAGCATTACTGACGGCGTTCTCTCGATGCGAACGGTGCTGAAGCGGCACTCGAACCGTTCAGAAAGATTGTGATCCAAAATAATCTCAGGAACTGGGCCTTCACCTTCAAAAGAAACCTCTAGAAATCACAAAGGGAGAGAAATAGAGTTCGCATCACACATTACTAAAACAGTATCAATTTCTCTACGACTAGACAAGTAAAACAAAGGGTAAAGGTGGCCACCAATGAAACATGAAATAAAGCTTACCTGCTGGTTTCATGATGACCTCGTTGGGATGGATTAAAATAACCTCTACGGTTTCGAGGTGGCTCAATTGGTAGAGCGCTTACCTCTTGCGCTAGAGGTCGTAAGATCAATCCCTGCTCATGTCATGTGGGCTTTGTGGTGGACAAACACCGTGTGCGTGGATTTTCTCGGGGTGCTCCCGTTTCCTCCCACTTTCTTCATTCCACCAGTTCATTTCATCATCATCCATCGAGCCTAAGCCAAAGTTGCCTAAAGGCCTCAAAAAATTAAATTCAAAATTAAAACTCTACGGTTTCGAGCCCGCTCCACGTTCATTTTTAGGAACAAGGTTCTGGCTTCTTGAAAATGAACCTGGAGCGGGCTTGAAAGTTTGGAGGTTATCACCCAACGACGTCATCATGAAAGAAGCAGTTAAGTGTTATGATTATATGACCTGTCCATGTAATGTAACTTTACTGGATGAAATATTTCTTTTTAAAATGAAAGCATAAATTATTATAACGATGGCTTACTTTCAAATTATCCTAAATCCAGTTTTTGCCTCTTTTTGTCTTTTGCCACTATTTGAGAACAAACTGCTTCTTCTACTTACTGTCAAAACCTACTAAGTCCTTGAAGACTATAGTGGTCTCTATTGATAAATATCAAAACCTCATAATTCTGGTGAAAGGTACGTACATTATAAAGTTTTTTTGGGCCATCTGAAAAAAAATAAAAACTATTCAAATGGAAATAATAGGTTTTGAAATTAAGCCATCAGTAAGTTTTATGTTTCCAGAAACACGAAGAAAATAAAAACACATAAGGTAGCAAATCAAACTTTTCGTTCCTTTTTTTATTCTCTCCTATCTTTGACGATATATCGTCTCTTTCCATGCAATCGTATTCAGATTACTACTTTTTACACAAAAAAAAACTGTAACATGTATGTTAATTCGGTTTTACACAACCACCTTATGTGTAAACTTAAAAATCAGGTCTCTCACCTGCAGGGTGATCTTGCGAACTATTGAGCTACAAATAAAATGACACACTTTGTTGCATCAAGTGTATTCCTTAAGCTTGATTCACATGTGATTCTTGCCTTAATCAAGCAAGTAGCTTTTGGACCTACTATTAACGTGGAATCCGAACCACTTTGGGCTTGAATCCGAGACAATGCGAGCGATACAACTTGCCACAAAAGCGACTTCTTCCCGCTGCTCTATCTTACTTCTGCGGTAGCTGGATTGCACAACTTCATCACATGTCTCGGTCTTAGGCTTTACCTTTTCTGTTGGTGTATAATGCAACGGCACTCCCGTCATGCTGGAGAGATTTCTGATTCCAGAATGTTTCAAATGAGACTGAAAACTATGCTGTATGCTTTTGTAATACGCATCCCTTTCGTGCTATACTACTCTTTATTTAAATGATATCAATAAAACATGTAAAATAAGAACAGGAAACAGGGAGTCAATACAAAAGATTTTAATTACAAATAAAAATGCTTGTTAATTTAACAGTAAACACTATAATGGAATGTCTTATATATATACTAAACGAAAAAGTTAAAACACAAGGTTCTTAACTCGTGTAGTGGCCTCGGGCATGTACTTCACATTGGCACTAGAGTGGCGCGAAAATTAGTTCTGATTATCTGAGGATTTTCCACGGTTTCATTTCACTTTTAGCAGGCCGGGGTAGTATGTACACCATGGTCTTATACGTTACTTTCCCATCCTTATCTCCACAGATTTATGACGAGTTTAGAAAACAATTCCAGTTTAAATGTTTGATTATTAAGGCAAGACTGTCAAGGATTGATTTCCGTAGGAAAAGGTTAGATGATTTCCATTTTATTAAGATTCTTTTATCTATATTACACCTTTTACAAAATAAAATCTCTCTTCCATTATCTTCCTTACTTAAAAATGAAATTATCCATCAACGGACTTTAAAAAATCACAAATAATAACAATTTTGAATAAGCTGACTCTGAACAAACATCTAAACAACATCTAAACGAAGCTTACGATCTAAATTCACAGCATTTAGTTTTTTTTTTATTTCACTTATGTTTATGCCGAATTAATTAAAGCGGGAGGAACGACACTAATCAAGGAACTATATAAATTGTAAGTGCTATATGGAGAAAGGAGGAGCTTCCAAAGGAATGGAAAATCTAAATAATAGTTCCAGTTTATAAAAAAAAGGTCATAAATCGGATTGTAATAATTAATGTGGAATCTCATTACTCCCAACATGTTACGAAGTCCTGAGTAATATCCTGCTAACTCGCCTAAGCGTATACATGGAGATCACCAATGTGGATTTAGTAGAAATAGATCCACTTTGGACCAGATTTTCGCTTTGAGACAAATCTTAGAGAAGAAATGGGAATACAATGGGACTGTTCACCAGTCATTCATTGATTTTAAGAATGGATAAGACTCTATCAAAAAAAGGAGGGACTACTGGTACAATTGGAATCCCGAAAAAACTCGTTCAATTAGTTTGGATGTCGCTCAGCGACCCCATAAGCAGAGTAGGGACAGGTAATAATATGTCACATAGTTGCAACGGATTGAAACAAGGTGATGCCTTATCACCATTGCACTTTAACTTTGCGTTAGAATATGTGATTCAGGAAATAAAAGAGGACAAAATGGGACTAACATTGAACGGCTTGAATCAACTATTCATATACACGGATGATATAGATTTAATAGGGGGCGATAGAGATACACTACAAAGTAACACCGACGTCTTAGTAGAAGCGTGAGATTAGACAGGTCTACAGGTAAACATAGAGAAAACAACATACATGATAACAAGCCGAAACACAGGGAAAGTAAACAAATTTAAATACTTGGGAGCATACGTAACAAGCAAATACGAGGTCATGGAAAAAATAAAGAGCCGCGTAGCATCGGGCAATGCATGTTTCTACTAAGTCCAGAAACTCCTAACCTCGCGATTAATATTCAAGAAGTTGAAATTGAAGTTGAAATATACAGAACGGTTATTCTACCGGTAATACTTTACGGTTGCGAAAGTTGGAGTTCGATCTTAGATAATGAACATAAATTACATGTGTTTGAAAATAAGGTCTTAAGAAAGATATACGGGCCGAAACGGGACGAAATGACTAGGGAATAGAGGAGACTGCATAATGAAGAAATTCACGGACTTTACGACTCAACCGATATTGTTAGAACAATGAAATCGTGACGACTAAGGTGGGCAGGTCATGTAGCTCGGATGAGGGAAAAACGAAGACCGAGGTTGGTAAGAGCGAGACCGAGTTCCATCGTGGTTGGTAAGCCGGAGGGAAAGAGACCGTAGGGAAGACCGAGACAACGCTGCAAGGACACTATTAGAAGGGATCTTCGAGAAGTAGGTGTTTGTGATGAAAACTGGCTTGAGCTTGCTCAGGATAGAATCCTATGGAGAACGTTTGTTACTGCGGCACGAGTTCCGTAAACCAAAGAGTAAGTAAGTATGTTTATGAGTAAAATAGGCACCTATGACCTAAGCCTGTCACTTGCATTTTCTCAGACATCTCACGGCTTAAGCATAACTGAATGCCCATAAATATAAGTTAGATAATAGAACTAAATGTTAGGTTCCCGTAATACCTTTTTCCGTGACTATACAAAGATAATATATGAGTAAAAAAGTTAAGCAAACCATCACCTTGGAGCTCATCTTTCTGCGACGAAATGATCTAATTTACTTGATCTAAAGATTTCAATAACTGCTCGACTGATAAACATTGGTTTCGCTTTGTTTGAAAAGAATCTATAGATGTAGATTTATAAGATACATTCGGGAAGTGTCTCGCCGGGATTTGTTTAAAATTGATTAAAATGCAAAGTTCTCCGCGGCCCAATATGTATTGTACTAAATCTAGCGGCCCATATACAGGTAATTTGCAAATGTATGAGCCTTCATACATCCGGAATGCTATTGTAAACTACTATTACGCTCGGACACAAAATTGCTTTTATTTTCTTTAGATAGAACTGGACAGGAATGTGGGCATATCCAAAACAAATTTGATCAAATACTGCTTCTCTAACACGTTACAAACACTGTCCGACATCTAGGATTCTGTTAATTTTTTCAAATGGGGAATAGGTGCAAGTGATACATCACATTCATGTAAAGTTTTCGCAGAAATTCACTGGTGCATTCCAGATATATGAAGGCTCATAAATATGCAAATACTGGTATGGGTCGATAAAATTAGTACAATACATATTGGACCGCGGAGAACTTTGCATTTTAATCAATTTTAAACAAATCCCGGCGAGACACTTTGCGAATGTACCTTGTTAGACTATAACACAGAATTATCTAATAAGCATATTCGTCACTTACCTTTGCCTGTGCCAATCCATCCTAAAAGACTCATGAGCTGGCATCCATTACAAACACCTAAACTGAAAGTATCAGGTCTCGCTGCAAAGTTCTGGAACTGCTCTTTCAGAACAGGATGAAACAACAAACTTGCTGCCCAACCCTTCGCCGACCCAAGAACATCTAAGAAGAAAAAAAGAATGAAGAATTAGAATCGAAGCACCAAGTAACAGTTATACAAATTAAATAAGACAAACCATTTTCTCTTATTGATGCTTCTTAAACTTCTATTTCGGTGCGTATATTATCTTTTAGTAGCTGCTACGTCCACAAGAGAATCACTGGTTGCCTGTCGAACTGGGCACTAGAAAGGCAGAATTCTATTTAAGAGGGAACGGATAACTCAAGTGAAATTTATCCACAGTTCGTCTTCAGTTGCGCCGGACGAATGACGAGATCATCAGTCCCACCACATGAATAATAGATAACCTGAATCTTTCATTTGGAAACGTTCCCCCGAAAGTTGTGCTTGCTGAGAGATGGCATTCAACAAGATCTGAGAAGAGCTAGACTTTAGAGCAGCCTCGTCCAATCTGGCATTCCTTCCCACAGGTGGAGACGGGTGAGAGGGTTGCTGACTATCACTTTGCATGTCAGGTAGCTGAGCGATAGGTACTGGTGATAATGATTGGTTTCTGGGTGTAAACTCGGGCTTGTGACTGTTATATTCCCCAAGCCCAAATTCAGTTAATAATTTATCCAATGCTGGAAGTGTATTTTCGACAACTACTGACTTGAAGCCTTTTGCTTCTGGATTCAACTTGTGTATTATTATTATTATTATCGTCATCATCGCCATCATCAACCTAACTTTCGATTGATTTTTCGTCTGCTAATACTTCTGAACAATTTTCTTTGCCTGAAATTACCTCTGGCTTATACGCATTATCACGGCCTGAGTACGGAATTACTCGTAAAATACTTGTTACCTATTCTATGCTCTGAGAAGTCAGTGTTCATTCGAGTTTGTTGCAACAAGCTTTGTATGTTTTCTTGATTCTTTTGGAGTAGCAAAACAGACTGTTGCACTTGTGGTAAAACTTAATCTAGATTGTAGTTATTTGTAGTTCTGTTCTTAGATGTTACATCACCGGTTTCACTGATTACATTCCGATTAAAAAATCGTGATCTATCCTCGACTTTCCATCTTTTACTTGACTCCCAAGTTGTTCGATTTTTCATAAGGAAGGTTAAATCATCTTTTCCAGAGCAACTTTTTCCTTCAATCTCAAAGTATGCACTTCAATCCTATGCGTCCCAAAATGGCGTAAGTTAAAGGACTGTCAACCATTTAATAGTGTAAATTTTACCCAGATATAAGCAAGGAAGCATACCTCTGCAAAGTGTTACCGTTAATATCGCGTAGGGCACGGAAATCCAGAGCTTGTGTTGTATTCTGAAGGATAATGAAAAGGCTCAACCGTTTTGTGATCAGAGCTAATATAGTTGAGTAATACATCATTAATGTCAATTCCGATTTTTATGTTTTCTACGCTGTCACCTCGGGGGTGTTTGTTCCTTTGATTACAGTTCATATAGTCATGTCCGATTCGGTCATAAAAGTAGCTTCGTTGCTTAAATGCTGGACAAGCAGATCTGGAATGCGATTCCGCACAAAATTTGTAATTACGTATCCAGATGATTTTTGTCCTTGTTTCCAAACACCGGTAACTCCAAATCTATCAACTACATGCAACTTGTTAGAAGGTTCTCTGACTAGATTTACTGGTAACGGTAGCAATTATTACTACCATACATACTGTAAGGCCAAGTTGATCGTTTTCTCTAACGTTAGTTCTCCTGTACTAATCAACCGTTTACATAATGAATCCTTTAGAACAATAAATATGATATGGTCGATTATACCCTCAATGGCAAATGACCCAAATTTACATCATTTAGATAGCGTTTTGTGTGCTATAATATATTTATCTATTGACTGTCCAGGGGCCCGATTAAATATTGTATTTGCAAAATTTGTTTAAGCAACGCAATGCAACTTCATTGACCAGAAGTTGCTACGTGTTTGCCTTGCGTTTGGCGACTGAATTAAATATTGTACTTATCATGACTTCGTAAAGGGAATATTGCGTCTTCCTATGGCAAACGCATAGCAAACATTATACATGCTTGAGCCAATAGGAAGCTTCGTTACAGATTTTCGATACAGACTGGCAGCCAATCAGACACTTTTATCGTACTCACGTGGGGTAAACAGAAAACAAGAACATGGCGACCTATAATATGTTTCGGAATTATAAGAATAAAGATGTTCTTATGTAGAATGTAGATTTAATGTTTTAATGCCCTTGATTAAAACTATGAACAATAATGTGACAGTGGTCTAAATTTTAGTTACTCCTCCGACTCCTTCAATTGGTAAATATGTGAAGTGATTTGCATTAGAGTAGTTTTGGTATTTGCTAAAGACATATTATTTACTCTGTTCATAATTTAGTCTAATAATAGGTTAGGATAGTGTAGGCCATTATGGAGTCGAGAGGAGTATCTAAAGTCCTTCCCAGAAGGAATACTAGCTACTAAATCAAAGTTTATTAAAGTTATTTCCTATTTATTACCCACAAACAGCAAGATTCCGCTGCCCTTTGATGAAAAAAAAACTTTGGTAAACTTTAATTTATATGGGCCAGTCTAGTAACTACTGACGATAGATTATGCCCGTAGTTAAAAGACACCCATGCACCTGGCGGGATTCGAACCTGGGTCTCTCGAGTCGTGGGACTAACGCCTTAGATCACAGCTTCCCTTTGAGTACATTCAATTACTTATCCCTCTATATTACTGGTTTTTGACCTGTTAAAAGGAACCTTTGCATTTATATACAGAGTACATAAGCAGAATCGCCTTTCCCTTCTGGGTTCAGCTTTAATTTGTAGACTGTTTTAGTACCGGTACTGTAAGGTTTACGATATCAGGCGCACTACATATAGCTATGAGAAAGAAGCTTATAGGATTAGAGATGGCTTCAAATTATATTTCCGTGTATAGGAAGTTAAGTTTGCTATTTTGAATGTAAACGGAATTGAACCTAAACTTAAATCAGTACTGCATAAGCAGGATGCTATCGTAACCACTCGTGTCCTACAAGTAATCAACATCCCAATATGAATAATCGTTTTAAAGCTCGAGCATCAATTGATTCCGATTAAATCGTTCAATTTCTCCATGAAGTCAGCTCAAACCGATTCGGAATTGCTACAAAAACCAAGGACTGTATGTCAAGAGAGCGAAAATAGGCTAATTATTTATATAAATAGACGATACTTTCAATTACACAAATCTCTGCTAGGGGCAACAAAATTTGCCTGAAAAAGTTTTATCATGAATATCTGCTGAGTGAAAACCTTTCGTTATAATAGGCGCCACGAAATGTTTTCACCCACGGGTGCCTGAGTTAATCTACACATTAATAATGTTGAGACATGCCGGTATTTATCATCGTCGAATATCAGTTTTGCTTAAAGAGCCATTTGAACACATGCAATGTCTTTTTACTTTTCACTTCTATGTTTCTTCCTGTTTAAAATCAACGTTTGTATTCAATATCTTTGATCTACAATTAGCAGTATTATAAAGGGTAATGTATACTTTAGGTTCCCCAGAAAAATGTAATTACTAGTGCGTAAGCAGGGTCAGTTATCGTAACTATTCAATGTAGTGTTTCTTCAACTACTAAACGTTCCGATAAGAATGTTTATTTTAAAACTCGGATGACAATCGATTCAGATTAAATACTAAAATCTCTAGGAAGTCAGAATTAGTAGAATTTCCCTCCCAATGATTTAGTAAATTGTGATATTTGTTGTCTAGGAATACACTCAAAGAAGCACTCGATACATGATAATGTTACGCATTTCATAATTTATTATTTTCACAAATGATGTTCCAGATGACCTGAAAAACACAGAAAAATGGCTTCCGATTTTTTTTTTTCTTGAAAATGTGAACGATCATAGCTATTTCTTTTATATGCCGTTGAATGTGCTTCCAGTGTTTATAGTTAACATTATCTCAGATGCGTGGAATGTAGAATATGATGAAAAAATCAAGCGGTGACGAGAGTGCAAGAACACATAAATGCCCTGGAACAATGTGTCTTTGTACTCGTCTTATCCCATCGATTTTGCATCACATTACGCATACTACACATCCGAAAGAACGCACATACATTGGAAGTACATTTATTGCCATATAACAGAAGTAGCTAATATAATGAATTCCTCAAATTACATCTTTATGTTTAATGCCCTAGTTCTTACTTCATATTTAAGACCAAAGGATCACGCGTCTAAGCCATTCCTGTGAATTCATTAAAATAATGTTCTCACTTCACAAAATTGTTCTCTCATTATTAAGCATAGTTTCGTAACATTAACATGTAAGAAGTACTTACTTATTATAGGAGACTAGAATCGTGTCTCTAGTAGCATCTGTGACTCAGCAGTTCATTTAAATGTTCTTTATTCCTCATAGATGTAAGCACATTCAGCTTTCCACGCATTAACTTGTTACATACTTCTATATAATTCTAAAATAGTCAACACAAATCGACTTGCGACCAGAGTTTCCCTGGGCGCAATTTTTTGTTTTTAAAATCCCCTGTGCGCTTAGATGACGTCATTGCAAAATTTAAGAAAGTCGATATTTAATACCGTTTCTCGCAAACAAATTGCAAACTTTTCCTTGCGTGCACGCAAGTCGATATTTAATCGGGCCCCAGGTTTCTGCACTAAACAGTGAACAAATGAACTAGCAGTACGAAAGTTGCTTTTCGGACGGTACGGTTTAAAGATAACTCATTGAAAATGGTTTCTCGCAAACACATGATCATTTAGACAATCGAAAGTTTATGCGTGTAGTGGCCTAAGTAATAACGCTACTTGCTTTTGATCTGACAAATCATTAACTCTAGAGTGTAGCTTAAATCTTTCGATGTGTGAATCAATGTTTATATTCAAACATAGGGTATCTTAAGGTAAAACAAGTCATGATTCTAGTTCATCGAACACATAAGTAACAGCCGGCCGGGTGGCCGAGCGGTCTGCGCCGGTAGACCATCGCTCGAAGGTCCCGGGTTCGAGTCCCGGCAGGGGCATGGGTGTGGATTTTAACACTTAACAGCTAAAGGCGAATCGTGACGGGCCGAAGTCCAAAGTTACTAGACTGGCCCATATAAAAATAGTTTTTTTTTTTTTTTTTTTTTTTTTTTTTTTTTTTTTTTTTTTTTTTTACATAAGTAACAATAGACATACAAACAGACTAGCGTATATACAGCAATATTAGGGTCGTTTAGGTTAGGTTAACACACAACCTACGCAAAAGTCAGATTACCACATACTACACAATACAAGTACTGGCATAGAAGTTTCACAACAGGGAAAGGAACCAAACCCCATCGTTATTGTTGCTGAGTATAGAACTTATACACATTTTCTTGGATGTTGCTAGTATCTAACATTAGTGGAGACGAGAGACTAACTATGTTAGGTTAATTCAGTAACATGCACGCACTACGTTAAGTTGTTAATTTGGTTCATTCCTTATACTAGGTTAGTCCACTAGCAAAAGTAAACTACATGCGAAATAAGTCAAAGGCATCCATATTAGATTACTTAATGTATTATTAGTTTGGTTTAACGGAAAACGCAGCAACACCCAACTACAAAAATTGTAAGGCGATGATAAACTTTGGTAATCTTTATTTTTATACGGGCCAGTCTAGTAACTTTGGACTTCGGCCCGTCACGATTCGCCTTTGGCTGTTAAAATCCACACCCATGCCCCTGCCGGGACTCGAACCCGGGACTTACGAGCCGATGGCCTACCGCCGCAGATCGCTCGGCCACCTGGCCGGCTGTAACACGACGACTCGTGACATTAGTAAAGACTGAATAATATTTCCTTTCATATTTAAGAATACTTATTTTATCTCTAAACATTATTTACCCGCACACTTAGTTAAAACAATTCCATTTATGGTAAACTTTATTTTATATGGGCCATTTTAGTAACTATCGACTTCGGCTCGTCACGACGATATGAATGCAATGAATTAAAAATCCACAAGCAACCACGCCCCAGGCGGGATTCGAACCCGTAACCTCATGAACGGAACCCACACGGCTACCGAAATCGGCTAATTCCCTTCATACCCGTAGTGGTTACTCAGATATAACGCACATCAGTTATTGCGAATACTTAAAGTAAGTGTATCTTGAATGAACGATATATTTCGACAAATCCTACATTTTATGCATTCCAGTACAAACAAACTGGAAGACCATTTTGTAAGCTTGTAAAAAGATTCTTCAAAAGTGAAGGGGGTTCCCGTCGGAGGAAGAAAAATCAAATGCAATAGATTTGCAGGTGATACGATTTTTCTGGCAAAGAATAAGATATCAGTATCACTTAACAAGATGTTGAAACCACAGCAGAAAAGCTGTGAAGAACTTGGAATGAAAATAAAACGAAAGGGATGGTGTTACTTAGTGGCGTGTTACGGGCTGATGCCATATTTTTTGTTATATGGAAATGCTTTTAAATATTGTGTGCCGTTTACACGACTAAGAGTGACAGCTAAAAAACTGCATTTACTTTAAGAGTATGTTGTTTTGAAGAGGCAGAAGTTACTTAGTAGTTACAATTTCCATCTATTTTCGGGTACTGATTTTGCAGTTTATTTGTAAGATACCCACTTCAATAACGTTTACGTATTGAAGGGTCTTGTGCTTAAAGATGCAAGACGATCAACCAGTGCTGACGCAGCTTAGATAATTAATGAAGTGCATTGGAAATTACCAAACGTTACTTTTAATTTTATGAATGTTAAAATAGGTTTGAATAGGAGTTGGTAAATTACAACATAGAAATTCCCTTCAATCGTAATGGAATGCAGAAGTGGCGAAGCTTTATATATTGGTTGGTGATATTTGGTTAAATAACTAAGACAGCAAAGAATAAAAAAATATTGTAATTTACTTAAATGAATGCATATTGCTAACAGTTAAATTTAAGTTACTTAAAATTACTAAGTTAATTATATTGATTTAATTAAGTTAATTTAATCAGATTATTTCAATTAGAGCGTCAATGGACATGAGTGAACGTTAAAGGTAGCTTTATACGACTTACTATTTTTACGTAACTCGGACCAGGTACAGACGGACAGACTAAAAGTGTGAATTGTTTTTTTTTAACTAGTTGTCGACTGTCATGTCTATTTTTTTAAATTTACTTGTTAATTTAGAAATGTTAACGTCGGCTTTAGGAAATTTTTTCGCTTTTGAAATTTTTCCTGTACCACTATTGTCCGTGCCACAAGGTGCAAATGACCTTAGGTTATTCACGTCTCACGTCATATTTCCTGAGCTCTCTTCCGCGGTTACGATTTAGACACACAGGTCTCTTACCGTGTAGTTTAGTAAACTTTTACATTTTTATTGTATTGTTTGAATATTTTGTTAAATAGCTTTAATTAATGGTTTTGTCGTAATACATACATAAATAATACTTTTGGAAGAGAAAAAGTAGAAGAGGTATTTGCAAAGTAGAGTATGAGTGAGGTATGAAATGTGTAAAGCAGCAGATCAAGGTGAGAGTAACAATGGTGAAAAATACGTTGACTAAGACACAGAATCTCTTCTGCAGATCGATGAACAAAGAGATGAGGAAGAGATTGGTTACATGTTTTGTATGGAGCAGAAACGTGGACTCTACGAAGGAGTAAAAGAAGAAAATTGGAAGCGTTTGAAATGAGGACATGAAGAAGAATGGAAAAATCAGCTGGACACGAAGACCCGTATTGAGGAAGTGGTGAAGAGAGTAGAACGATACTTGAAACAATAGAGAAAAGAAAAAGAAACTGGTTAGCACTGAGATATTGAGGGATGCAACTGAAGGTATGGTTGAGGATGACGAATCCAGCTCCTTGACAGTATTAAGGAACATATATCGCTGAAACAAAAACAAAGGCGAAAGATCGGAATGATTTATATGTATCAAAATATATATCACAACGATAAATTCAATAACAACAAGAAACTACGTATTAAAATGTACGCATTTTACCTGCATAGCTGAAGCCACCAGGGAATATGATTCCACGAAAGTAGTCCGCATTCACTTTCCTATTCATCAGATCCTGCATTGTGACATCCCATACCTCGAAACCTGCGAGATACAATGATGCTGCCATCTCTCGGTCTCCATTGATACCTTCTTCACGAACAACTGCTACGCGAGGAGCTACAACGAAGAAAATTACAAGAGTTACCGCTAGTAATGAGATGAGATAACATAACATATCCCCCTCCATTTATTTTTTTTTTTACTTTTTTTTAAAAACACTTCTAATCTTTTCACATTTCACTTAAACCCTTAAATTACAGACATACACACAAGAAAAAAGCAAACCCTTTTTACATATCAAATTATTGTTGCGCTGAAGACGTGATCACATAGAGGATGAAAAGCGCTTTCGTAAAAGTATGTGTATTCTGTTAAAAGGAAGACTACAATTAACATTTAAGGCACGCATTTTTTATTATAATAATAATAATAATACATAATTTCGACACTGTACGCAGTAACATACGTATACACATCCGCCGGATATAGGAAGTCTCATATGCTACTCGGATATTTTTCTAGAGGACATGAAAAACAAAACATTCCTCTATTATGATTTTTATACCTTCTTTAAGGATGTTGTAGTTTAATGTGGTATATAGGTAATACGTTGTTGAAAGGTATTCTGTTACCATCAAAATAACTTTCACGAGCAGTAGTATAACTTCTTCCTTTATGTGCGAATGTTAATAAAACTGTTATTAATCGAGAACGTAGCTTTTGAGGACGGGATCTACTATTAACATTTCAGAACAGAATCTAAAGCAGAAGGTGTATAAACCACAAGCGCTTCCATTCGCCAATCAAGAGGACCTTCCCCACTATCTAATCTTGTCAACACGATACGGTAACTGGATCACAGGATTTACGATAAGCGATAAGCCACCGATTCTACATGAAGCTTTCACTGGTTAGAGGTGAAAGAAATATCTTTTATGAAATGTTATTTCATTTCTAGGGCACAATATACTTTGAATTCACTAAAGATATGTAATAATAAGTTTCCGGCCTTCATTACTATCCATCAATCATCTGATGACTTTCAGTCTTGAAAAAAAAAAAAAAAAAGAGTTGGGAATAATTAATGGAAAGCTATATTTTGACAAGTTATTAGACCACTACTATAGACGCATTTCCCCAGAGGTTTCAGTCCCGCCCCCTCCATAAACTTCCCATTCGCAGACTGAATTTTATTTATCACCTTCCCAGACTGATATTCTAATTTGTACTTCAATTACCAATAATTTTTCTTCAATTTTGAGCTACTACCTGTATTTTAGCTTTAATTTCACTATTCATTTTACCAAACTGTAGTTTCTATTGAAATTCAATGTTTTAATCTTGTAGCTTTTTGGCGTATGAAAATACCAGCTTACTTTATCATGTTGAAGACTGCTTCGTAAGTTAAAAATGTTATATATATATTAATATATTTTCACAGATGACTCACCACACAATCAACAGGAGGCTACAAGCGCGTATCAATTTCTACAGTTATAACCTGAGCTGGCGGCGTGTGTAACAACGTGGTACTGTTCCTCATCCTACTCTTGTATAAGTAGTGGTCACCAGGGAACATGGGAACAAAGGGGTACGAGGGTGGGGTACAAAGCAAAGCCCTGAAAGTTCATGGGTTTTACTGTTAAGAAGCACCTCAAAATGCACTCTGAAGTGTTTTAGAACTGTCTCGCCCCATTTTGGTGACATGTCCTTTTTTGTGTGACAAAATTAAAACATGTAAATTCGGAGAGTAAATTTAACAGTACAATGGAATTATACGTGTTGAATAAATACCAAATACAGCTTACCGATCAGAACACAAAGTGCAATATACAGCAAAAATAAATACCTGTATGCGGGCTCTTTCATCACTTTGAACTAGTGGGTACCATTTTGAGCCACAAAAACGGTTTGTGGTTGGTTTCAACAACCAACTTGTTCTTCTTACATGATGCGGCTATTCGGAAACTGGTTTGCTTTTTCAACGAGAGGATGAGAGAGACGGGCCTCCCTGGTGTTCATTCTTGCTGCGTAATCTTGAACATAGGTATAAGTGACAAAAGTACACTCACGGTTTGGCCATACGGAAAACACAGGGTACAGGGTTTATGGAATTCCATCAATATACTTTAACACATGCAGTATACTCTATCCAAATGAGTGCTTCTCGGAAAGTTCGCGAGACTACTGTGAAATGCTTGGCAAATGCAATAATATTTACTGGCATATATACTGAACTACGCGAGCCATGTCAATTAGGTAGCAGGTCGACTTTGAAAAGTTTATATCGTTGCTTATGCAGGACATACGGCTGTCTGAAGAACTAGTGTGTTTACCCCAGGACTGTAAACTGAGACCAGTACTATTCGATAGAATTACAGTGGTATACAAATTGAAAGAAAAATTGTGAAAGAAAAGCTGAAACTACAGTGCACTGAATTGGATACGCACTGTGGATGTGACACGGTTTTGAGTCCCGCTGTCGTTCATCTGTATAATCTTGATTAAGATCATGAGGCAGTGTCTTTCAAAACAATACAATTATACATCGCCTTACTTTTTAAAGCCACAGCGTATAAGACCCTGGCCAACTTATCTACATACATAGACATACGCAAGGATAAAAATACGGTGCTTCTTGAGTTACAATCTTCTACAAGAAAAAAATACTTACGACTAGTTAAGGTCTTTGTAGGGGTTGGCACCTTGGCTGGATCAAACGTTAATCTGTACGTTGGTCCTTTCCGTGAACCGTACAATTCGTATTCCTCCTTTACACATTCTGGATTGGCTTGCCTTTGTTCGAATCGGTAACTAGTCTCTTCCCAAGTGTTAAACAAGTTTAGATGTTTATCTTCTACCACCAGATTCCCATTCACTGATATTTTCACCTAAGAAATACAAGAATATTTCGTTAAAATACTTAATTTATTAGCAATTTTAAATATTTAAGTAACCCAATCAACGTAGGCACATTTTACGCAAGCTAAGACACAAATTATCTGGATTCTTAAGCGGGATTTCATTTCATCCCTTGTCAGTTCACCGTCGTTTTATTTTAAATACGACAGTTTATCTCTATTGCCCGAAAGGTGTTGAAATCTTAAATGAGTCATTCCATAGAATTTTGACAAGTGTTGGTCGCTCGACTATTTTTGATTTCCTTCATACTTGATACATTTAATGCCATATAAAAGCGAAGCTGAAAACAGTTTTTGAATTTTTCTTATTGCTCATAGTTCAGGATATACAGTGTGTTCAAAAATGAGATTCCGCATTTTGTTGAAAAAGGCGAATCATAAAGTTACACATATTTCACAAATCAGTTGTTACTCTCTTCGTTAGGCCTAATAAAATACACAGACCTGCTTCTTACTGGTAACAATCTCTAGCGAGCACGTTATATCCAACATCCTAAGAGACCGCTGATTCGTCAATAGTTGATGACCCAAAGTGCTAGCCAACGTCTAGCTAACCATACGCCACACAACTGTTCTGTAATTTTCTTGTGTCAATTTTAAGAAGCTATATTTCATAGAGGAGTTTGAATAACACAATGTAACTTTCAGCCGTTTTAGAATATAAACAAAGGAACCCCTATGCAAAATTTTGTTTATGCACTCCCTCCCTCTCTTGACTTACACCCTCTCGAATTTCGACAAATTTGAGTTTTTTTTTTAATGAAATTGGAGTCCCGATATAAAGAAAAGGAATGAATACAAGAAGTTAATTTTTTTCTGTCATTACAGTGACAATAGTAGATAATAATAACAAAGTAACTGACTTGTTATTTCTTCCCACTCAATCAGGAAAAAATCTAAAAATGAAAACTTCCCAATTATTTTTCAAACATTTATTACTGAGGACTTATTGAGGATAGAACTTCAAGGCAAGCTTTAAATATTCTCTGAGGTGTCTATATTTCAAATGTTTTTGAATTATTCAAATATCTCAATCGGTTTGTGAAATATGATTAACTTTATGATTCGCTGTATTCAACAAAATTTTACTGAACATCATTTCTGAACACCCTATATAACTTGAAGTATAAGCAATAAAAAAAAAACTATTTTCAACTTTGCTTGTATATGGCATTCAATGTACCCAATATGAAGAAAAAAAAAATAGTCAAGCGACCAATTCTGATTTTGTCTAAATTCTGTGGAATCACCCAATATAGTACTTTCATGGAAATAAAACATCTGAATGTGGTGTAAAAATATTGAGTCTGCTTCCCTGGTTTTCCTTGGATGCTACTAAAGGGTGACGAAGTGTCAACAATGGGAAGCAGCCCAAATATCAAAGATCATCGTGAGTGGTTGGGGAAGAACAGGTACATGTAGGTTGATCTCTTTATCTGAGCTTTCTAACTTTGTCTCTAAGAGTACATCAAGCTTCAAGTCTTTGTCATCTCTATACATTTTTTGAAAACTTTGGAATCTGCTTGCAGAAAACTAGTAAATAGAGAAGTTTCAAATTTCAATGTATATTAAAAATTCAAATGGATATGGAATCTACATCAAATCCTATAATCCGTGAATTTTTCACACAAAATCGTTTAAAAACCGTAAAATAAACACCCAAACATTGTTAGTTCATTTTTCATTCTCCTAAAAGTGGCGCCTAAGTTTACTCTAAACTCTATGGCATATCTAAACGACGCCACGATAGTATTCGCAACTCGGATTCTTTTTGGAATGTTGGTTTCCTGTGTTCCTCATCTTTTACCACACACTCTACATCCCCCAGCAGGATGAAATAAGAAACCAAGTTGACATTTTTTGGTTAAGACGAAAAGCAGGAACAAAGCATCCAGAAAGTCGAGGGAGAAATCTTGGGAGTCAGTGGTCGATGGACAGTGGCGAGTGGAACGTTAGCGTTAGAAAAAGAGAGACAAATTTTCAAGATACGAGTTTCAGTTGCGTCGTCGCGAGTATCCCGGTTCGAGCCCCGCGTAGGTAGTTAATACAAAAGGGCGCCCTACTAAAGACTTTTAAGTTTGTTTTTTCTTCTTTATATTAATATTCCATAAGAAATGTAAAGCTTCTTGTTCAATAGTTCGTTTGTAAGATATTTTTTTTTTTCTGTGTATATTGTTTTGTCAGTGAAAGTGTAACCAGAGCTGGGCCAGTAAGTATGTATGTAGATATAGTTTGTGTATATACAAAATTGTGTATATATTAGTCTGTTTTTCTCATCTGCTATAACAGCTAAGGAAACAGTTGTCACCGAGGCGACATTCCACTTCATCGATTTTTTTTCTTTCTCTCAAGTGTCACCAGGAGGTAGCCGGAGCCATAACTCATTCTTTTAAATGTATTAATGCCCTTAATTCATGGGCTTCTAAACACATGACAGTGCTAAAGTGGTTCCGTACTACTTCACTAGTTTTGAACAGCGAATCACATGCTAACCACTCGACCAACTGGGGTCCCATGTTTATTAAATTGTTGAAGTGGGTATGGTCTTTCACTATCAACAAGATTTATCAATAATAGTGTAATCATTTAAATAATAATAATAATGTTCTCTAATTTTCTGTTTTTAATAAATGCCAGTGATTCTAATAAACCATTCTCACTTCAGCAACGCAGTAAGTTAGAGCTGCTATTCTACTAACGTTCGCGAAGGTTCCGGTCCCTTGATAGCATCTCAGAATTATTTTAATAAAATAGATTGGCAATACTGACAACTGGAGCGCTTGGGGACGGGCTAACTCCCACAGGATTTTTCTTTTGTGTCGAATAATGGTTATTCTAATTTTGGTGGAGATAAATCCAACGGAATGGAAACATGGGTTATCAACCCACTGCACCAATCAAGACGATTCCGGCGGCTCAGAGATAGTCCAGCAAGGCCTTTCCGACGACACCTCAACCACCTCTATACATCTTATGGTTATTGGAGATCTATTTTTTGAACACGGACAGAAAGACGGACTAAGCAGGATAATAAGTTTGTGGCGGATTGCCCATATATCACTAAGTAACAGCTTAGTAATGTATGTGATCAATGATATTGAAGTTAAATGTTGCCTAGCAACAAGTATGTTGATATCTGATGGTGCTTAGCAACAATCAGGACAAGAACAGTTTTAATATGTTTTAAATGACTTTGCATTTAAATAACAATATAATTGTGATTATATTACAATGAATTAATATGACTGAGAAAGTGAACAACAGATGGCACCACTTTATCAATTAATTTTATTTGCTGTCTTATACTACATAAAATTGTGTTTTTATTTCATTTTGTGATTTTAATAATTTATAATTTTGATTATTATTATTGCCAAACGTTTCTTATGTTTAAATCATTGCATAAAAAGATATTAACACTTTTATGAGAAGGGGCGCAATTAAATTTAATGCTATATTTGTAATATAAGAATTCTGTGACAGAAGAAGTTGGAAGTTTATGTATTATAAAATACGGCTCTGCTCGCGTGTAGCACTTCTGGATGCCTTAGGATTCCATGGCCAAATAAATGATGATATAACCCTCATCTAACGTATTTTATTTCGGTATCACCTGCTGGACACTTCACCTATACTCCTGTAGCACGTCCGATCTAGCCGAGTGAGAGAACAGGGGCATGAAGTACAGGTCTGCAGGTTTGATTCGCATAAGTTTTATTCTCCTCTACAAGGAACAAGATCCCACGGAGTGCTAATAGATATAATAACCCTCCACAAGAATTTAAGAAGAAAGCTCTACCATTACACATCCCCCGACTTTTTTTTTTTATAGATTAGTTATCAAGGGATCTAAACAGATGGAAAGAAAATATGAACCACAAAATAAATAAAAAAAAAGTCGTTCATACTGAAGAATCATCTTTCTAATAAGAAATCGTATAAAGAGTACAGATAAACTGTTTGTCCTTCTACCTGAGACTTCATACTATCAGAGTTCACTATTGATTATGCTGCAGTGCAATTTAAACATGTAAACCACACCGTATGTTAATTCTTAAGTAATAATTAAATCCAATACTTACTATACTATTTGATCCCACTGTTGTGGGTTGTCCGATGATATGGTAAGGAACTTTAAAGCTCTTCAACGTGGAGTAAATATAATCATCATGTTTGTTTTCTATTTCTAGAACCCAGCCTACTTCTTCAGCAAAGAGAATATCAATCGGTGAGCCTTTCTTATGGGTGATGTCAACTGTGAGACCACAATGGCCACCAAATGCCATCTCAAGCAAACAGGTAACCAACCCTCCATCACTCACATCATGTCCAGCTAGGATTCGACCAGCTGAAAGTTTCACAGATTAAAGACAAATAAATACATTTAAAAAAATAAATAATAAAATAAAAAAATTCAGACGAGAAAATAACGCCGCTTGAATTGTTTTATACTGATACTTCTTTTATATCAAAACTTAATCCTTTATAATATATGTTATTTACAACCAGAAAAAATAAAATCTACCCACTGTTAACATTACACAACAGCTTAAAAAAATAAATAAAAAATAATCAGAAATGTTGTGTGGATTTCCTTTCAAAGTTTAAAAACATCATGTTATTAACACACTTGTCATTCCTTCTATTATGTTGCCATCTAACTTAAAAATGCGAATATGAAATGCACGAAACATGGGTGTTTATTTAAACTGTGAGGATGATGAAGATCATTCTTCTCGTTAATGCATTTTAGATTCTATTTGACCTCCAACAGTTTTACTACATATATGATGGGATTTTTACAATACAAATTGGCAGAACTTAAAATAGCGAAGCTCGTATCTGAAAAATATATTGTTCCGGCACGCTTATCACCTGTGTTCCTCTGTGATTTGGTACGGTTTTGTTGTTCGAACCCCGGCCGGTTCACCGTCGATGTCAGATTCTGCTCGAGGCAGGTCACCGTAATATCCGCTCAAATGTCACTCGAGAACGCAAACATCTGGTCCGAATTTTGAATTTGAATTAATTTTTAAGGTCTTTAGGCAACTTTGGCTCAGGCCGGATGGATCATGATGGGATGAAAAAAGTGTGAGGAAACGGGAGCACCCCGAGAAAACCCACGCACACACTGTTTGTCCATCACAAAACCCACATGGCATGGAGCAGGGATCGATTCGACGACCCCTAGCACCAAAAGGTTGAGCGCTCTACCAATTGAGCCACCGGGCCCCCCTATCTGGTCCGATCACTGAAGGTAAGAATTTACACTGAAGAGAGGTGACAAAGCTGAATGCCGGAATTCGAAAGGCAACTCGAAGAAATCGCAATGATTATCTCCTCCGGGAGTTCCCTGTAAAAATTACTCATTATCTATATTCAGAAAGACCTTCCGAGAGAGAGAGAAGAATTTGCGCCTTCCCAATTTCCATCAGCGATCATTTGAATTATTTCATTTCTTTCCTGAATGACGTGGTTGAGCTTAGAGTTTGAGCATGGAAATGGAACGGCGGTGAAACAATCTAAGACTAAGGCTTACGGGATAAAATCACAAACTCATAATTGTGTTTTCACACCCAGACGAGATTAGCTCACAGAGAGAGTTATAGACACAACAATGTACGTGTATCTATTAAAGAGACAACAATTTATGTGTAACTAACAAATACACAAACATGAGATCGAATCCGAATTAAAACACTAAACTTAATTAAGCTAAATATCATGAGTTCCTGAGAGATTTGGAATTATTTTGCAGTCATGCTTATTGATTATCTGAATATAACAGAAAACATCTGTGAAAGTAGACAGAAGTTTCTATGTGGAGACAGAGAGACTCATGTTGATTCCTTTAGAATTCTGGCTTAAGGATGTATCAGTTTTCTTCTTCTTCCTTCGTCTCACTTCGAATTATTCGTTCACACTTACTCAAACTCTCCTTAAACTATTCATTACAATCCCTCTGAATATTCAGTTTAAATACCAATTTCCTGCACCATGTTCATGAGAATTATTCCAGAGAGATTGCCGACTTTACGTAAAGAATTCCTAATTCACGAAATTACATGTAAAACAGAGTCAAAGCATTGCTCATTTTGTATGAGCCATTGATCACAGATGCTCAGAGGATTCGAATTAACATGACTTATTCCAGATCCTGCAGAAATTTTTGATGACAAAACCCAACATTTGGTGATATCCGTTTTAAAGTGATCTTTTCATTCTGTGAGATTCCGCTAAATTTATTTTCCCATAAATTTCTGTACAGTAGTAAAAATTATATGGTTAGGAATACACAAAGACAAAATTATTTCATCAGAACCCAATAATACTGCATATTTGAATCTGAAGTTATTTTAAGATCTTCTGGCATCTGAGGCTCAGGCCGAGATAGACTGGGGGAGAGGGTGTAGACGGTAGACGGCCCGGGCCTAGTTTGTAGAAATCATCCCAGCATTTGCCTAGTATGACAGGGAAGTAAGGAGTTAGAAGTCTTTTACTGTTAACCACCGTTTTTGATAAGAACTATGTGACTCGCTTGTTTTCTATTCACCATTTTTTAACCCTGTGACGACTGATGTTGAAACCATTTTTTGCTTTGCAAAAACGCTCGTGTCAATTATTGTGTTTTATTAACTGTGAGGCTTGCCTAGCTTTACAAAGATAAGATAGTGGTCCTCGCCAAGTAAGAGTTTTAGTGAACACAGATTTTAGTTGCCAAAAATACATATTACAGCATGTACCGCATTTTCCGGCTCAAAAGACATACTCTTTTGCTCGTAAATACGGGCGCGTCGTATATTACCGTTATTTATTTGTAAGTAATTACACAGAGAAATAATCGGTATGTTATAAAATCATTGATGTGATTTTGACCGCAAGGCATAACGATCACTAAACAATAATACAATTGCCCGTAATTGGTAGGTTGTTTAAAGCAACATTGACCATACGATTTTCAGGCGGCAGAGTCGAGACTGTTGTAGTGACACTAAGTGATTGATACAACAAAACAAGCGACATTCATTCAATGGAAGTAATAAAGTACGCAAATTGTTATATTATCTTTTTTCATTTTCATGGTTTTCGTTATATTTTTCCTTTAAAAGTTAGCTTTTCCGGAAAAATTGCTATACGTCACTCCCTCGCTATTGTAGACACATGACGTCATTTGAGACGACGCCATTCCATATTTGAGTGCCTGTCGCTCCAAAACTACTAAGTTCTAAAATTATTTCACAGGAACTTTACTTGTTTTAGTCTGAGAAATTCACCCTTCAATTCCACTAATACGGAAACACTCTGTACACATCAGAAAATACACACCTCCCCCACCAAGCAGTCGACTTTAATTAACTTACCTTTAACGAGTTTCTGTGTAGCATTAAACGCTTGCTGCAGGGGCAACGGCTGATCCACATCCGGCACATCATCACCCAGTTGTTTGAAGCATTGCGCTAGCGCTGAACCTCCTACTCGAGACTTCCCTCCTGATAAATCAACGAACAGTAACGTTGTTTCTTTCCCAGAAGATGGACCTTTTAAGTCAGGAGTCACGACGAGATTAACATTTGGACAAGGCGCGTATGTAGAAACAACTAGGGTCCCTGCATAAAGAAAAAAACATATTAAATGTAGTCAAAATGAAATTCATAAACTGGGAAAAGAATACACAGTGTTTTATTATTATCAGAATTTTCACATACATTTTATTTTTATCTTATTTCTAATAAAATTCAGTTTCAATTGACTTTGTATAGTGTACTGTTAAATAGAATCTGAGAATCTTTTCGTCAGTATTCCTACTAGCTTTAACTGTGTACATTATATATTTACATATATAACGAGAAACAAGTCAACACCTAGATAGTGTTGTAGAGTCCTTCTAGGCAGTGATATAGAAACTTTATACGTAGAGAAAGGTTTCGTAATGTCGTATTCTTATAGAGAGAGCTTGGTTACAAATTAGAAGCCAATTTGAAGTTAATTCCAATAAAGATTCTAACCACACTTGTATCATTCTATTAGTAAGGGGCATAGAAAAAACAGGTTTTTGTTTTAATAACAAACTTCAAATTGTTCTTCAGGCTCCAGTTTTTGATTAATCTTTACTTTTCATTGAAAATTTCTCTTCATTTCATATCTACAAATGTGCACTTTTTCAAAATATATTGTCGGTTCTTGCAAGAAAAACTAAAAACCATCCATCCATCCCACATTAATCCAAAGGTACCGATTCTCAACAGAATCCAATCAGTTCTCATCTAATATTGATATTTTCTTCTCACAGCGCTGCTTCCAGTCCACATAAAGCACTTTTGAGTTCTAAATTATGTTGCAATTACTATTATACTTGTTAATACGGTACGGTCTTTCTAAATTTTCTCATTTTAATAGTTTTTGCTATCTTGTCATTGTTATTATGCCCTACTTAGTATCGATATTTATTTTAACTACTTTTTTTAAAAAAAAATAAGCATTATTTTGAACTGTTACTTTGTTATGTTTCAGTATAAAATGGCCAATGCACTGTATCGGACTGTGACGTCACTCACATCTTGCACGATGTACGAAGATTTGTTTAGTATTTTGTCACTTATGTTATTCCCTTTAGTATTTTATCACTTATGTTATTCCCTGAACTAAACTATAAATTCATATTTTGGTCATTTCAATTATAATGTGTACGCGAAAAAATATCTATTTTTACGGCCGAACCTTATGTGATGTATAAAGTTTTGGATACACAGCGATCGAATATTCAAAGATTTAGGTTAAAACATTTATATTTAACCGTATAACCTTAATATTACAAGTGTGTGCATGTGAAGGACATTTAAATTAATTATTATTATATCTTCGGAAACGCTGCGTACGAAGATCAACGATCACCCGAAGAGAAGTGTATATAAGTAGTTGCAGAGCAATTCAAAATCACTTCTCCTTGGGCTTCGGCCCAAACCTGATCCAAGACCGTCTTCAGTCAGGCAGTTTTTTTTTTAAACAACCAGTCCATAATAAACTCATTATTTTCCTTGAGCTCTCTTGCATTCTTTATCGGTTCTTACCTTTTAACCTTGTTCCTTACCTAAACCTATTTTCAGCCTACCTTTAGCTAGGCAGGTAAGAAGCATTCTCGCTTTCTTTCCTAACCCTACCCGCTGGCCCGTCTTCAGCTAAGCAGGTAAGCGACTCCTTGAATTCCCAACCTATCCATTTCTCCGGCTCATCTCTGCTAGGCAGGTGTAGGAGCATACCACATTCCTTACTGCAGCCTGTCTTTGGTAGGCTGGTGGGAGTACCCTTACTCCAGCTTGTCTTTGGTAGGCAGGTGGGTGTACCTTTCCTTCTGCAGCTTGTCTTTGCTAGGTAGGTAGGTCATATTATCCCTACCCTTTTGGTTCATATTTGCTTTGTGTAAACGTTCCCTTGCACTACCTTTCCTTCCCCTTTTTTCCACCTACTAATCTAATAACTGCCTTTCACCTTGTTGGATAGTCCTACGCCAGAAGCCGGTAGAGTGGACAAAATTGTACAAAGTAATTTCGGGTAGTTTGGGGACGATTACATAACACTACAGATATAAATAAAACCATGTTTGAAAGAAAAAAGCAGAATTACCGGTTCTGTCTATCCTTCTTACTATTTAATGTGTCAGCTTAAGCAATAATACTACGTACCAGGAGCTTTGACAGTTTTCCCTTCAACTCTTGCAGCCATGCTTAGTGAATCCTTCCCTCCATCTACAGCTATTCCCAGCTGAGACATTAACTGACACATGGCCTGACAAGCAGTATATAATGCAGCTCCTTCACCAGGGAGTTTAGCTGCCCACATCCAATTTCCACTGCACTTCACATCCTGCAGAACGAATTTATAATTCAAGTATTAACATACTTCTTAATATTCTAGTACGAATATGCAAGCAAGTATCTGAGTTTTGAAACATACTTTTATAAAGGAAAAAGTTGTGAAGAAAAGCGAAAAAGATTAATTAATTCTTGATTGATTATGCTTTCTTAGCATGGGTGATGTTAGTGTTGTCGAAGATGAAAAACAAGAAAAAAAATTCTTTTTGAAGAAATTTCGAAACATACGTAGTTTCGGAGCTACAGGCATTACATCATATCTCGATAAATAATGACGTAAACAATGCCGGTTTAGCAACTCGAAGTAGTACCCAATACATACATCTGAGCAAAGTTTTTGTGAATGATAAATGCAGCTTAAAGGAGATTTCTATGCTTGCACTATTAAACCATTTGATTCCTTGACAATAAGATTCTTATGTTGCGAAATCTGCTTATGCGGCACCCTCTCAATCCTAAACACTGTTCAAAGGTACTACTTCGAGTGAGATTTGCTTAGCCGTCATCGCTTACGTCATTAGTTGTAGAGATATGACGTCATTTGTGACGATACCGCCTTAACTTTGAGCGTCTGTAGGTCCGAAACTATCCATGTTTCGATGTGAGGAATCACCTCCACACAGTTTGTGTTTATAACAGCGAATACGGAATAAACAATTACACGGTAACTTCTTATGTTCTTAGTACAGGTACAATCCCGTTATAACGAATTTTAAAGGACAAGAGATTTTATCGTTGTAATGAACATTGTATTGAAGAACAGAACAGGATTTTCACTGAGATTTTGAAGTTTGCTTATAGTATAAACTATTTCTATACATCCCGTGTACTTATTGCCTGTTAAAAAATACGAACATCACTACATTACAGTATAAAGATTCCCACGCCGCTCGCTGATTTGGATGATAAACAACGAAGAATACAATAAATAATCACCACTTACACATCAGGTAGGTACTTCTACGAAAAATATCTCGCTTTTACGGTTTACTAACATCAGATTTCGTTGTATAAGGGATTTTTATGTATGCTGGACTCAGAAAACACGTTCGTTATAGAAGACATTTGCTGTAATGAATATTTTTAACATAGAGGAAAAGGCGTTTTCGGCGTGGATTTGAAGAACTTTGTTCTAACGGAAATTTCGTAACAATGACGTTCGTTATAAAGGAATTTTACCTGTATATTACGTAACAGATATGAGATCAGCACCAAAAACAGTTATTTACCAACTATATAAAGTAATATAAAGCCACTTTGATTGAAAGAAAAACACACGACAGTTAAATTATAAACTTCTAATTAATAAATTAGAAATGCGTCAAAGAACACTTCAAAAAACAGTACCTTAATATCTGATATTCTTGCAAATACAAGATTCGTCAGAGATTCAGCAACGGTCATCCTAGCTCCTGCCGCAGGGTCTATGAGACCTTTGACTGGTTGTTCTCCAATGGCTGTAGCTGAGCCCACCTACAAAAAAAAAATAGTTACTTCCAATCACAATTTGCTTCTTAGTATCAATGAACAACATAAGAACCTTTTCACACAAATGTTTTCTCCAAAAATATTGTTAAAAATGTGTCTGAGAATAGAAACTAGACTATAATTATCATCTGTATTTCTCAAACTTTCGGAACCGCGTATAGTCTGAAAACTCACGGAATAATTATGCATGATAAGTTCCATCATCCTTCAACGAAGTGATATTCATTAGTGTCCGATTTGTAGGAAGGAATGGTTGAAATTTCGTTATTTCTGTAAAACCCTTCCCTGGCTCTGATTTTTAACATATTCTTCCAGTCTGGGATATGCATGGGCGTATCCTACGTTACACGAGTTCTTTCCAATCTCTGGGAAGAACACAAATCGAACACCAATACTCATGTTTAAAAAGAAAATTATACTTTATGAACGTGGGAATAAAACACACTTGCAATAAAAGTAACATGAATACAGTAACTAATACTACTAATAAAGTTTTCATGTAATGCGTACACTGTATCTCTAAATAGGGCTCTTCAATTTTCCAAAACATCCAGAGATCGATATTGCAGATTATTTTTGGATAGAATTGGTTTTCATTAAAATTGAATTACCGTATTTCAATTCAAATACGTTTCCGCTTTCCTCCAATAAAACTGATCTTAACTGACTTCGATTTAAGTAACTTGTTTTATAGGTAATTCTTTACAAGAGCTCATTCTGGCATAGAGCACTCGGCACTCCTGAAAATGCTATGTTTTGCAAAATGGAAAGAAGTGCCTAAAGAAGAAGTTGTAATGTGACAAATTCGACGTCAGAAACTTTTTTTTTTGCACACATTTTAGGCTTCTTCATGGCTATGGGAAGAAAAACAGCATTTTCCGGAGTGCCGAGCGCTGCATCAAAGAACTTCAAGCGATTTTAAAACCTAGTATCGACACAAAAATTAACTATACCTTAAGGAAACAGAGGATATAAGTTTCACAATCTCTGGCTTTCTCTTCCTAGTTTTCCCAGATACATGTTTCTTTTGGCAGTGTAATACAAGTCTTTCTCTCCAAAAATAAAGAATCGTACAAACTTCTATAATCTCGTAGTCACTAGGCCCGCACTCGTAACACGGGTCATTTTACATTAATACACCATGCACAGCAACTACGTACGACACCGCACTTACAAAATGCTTCTTTGCTTGCACCAATCCTTCCTTGTTCACCGGCCACTAGCACCACTCGTGACCTCACGTCAAAACCACCAAAATCAACTACCTTCTAAACACAGGAAGTCGTATTTTTGAAAGCTTGAAAAAACACGAGTTAATCGAGTGTGCAATAATAATAATAAAACCACCGTATTTGACTTACCTAACCTCCACGTGCCCTTGGTCACTAATTTTATTACATTTCCTAATACGTATATACTGCAGAAGTAAAAACACAGGAACCAACATGGTGGACTGCTGTTCTACTAGGTAACTTAGAACTTTCAATATTTTCTTCTATAATATTGCAGGTGTCCTTATGACACTTAATTCTGCACACGGTTTAGGAAGTTCTAGAAGCCAAATAATCAAAATAACTCCATATGAACAACATACAACGGCATACAACAGGAGCTCTTGTAAAGTATTACCATTTTATATTTCGGTTAAATTCGGAATTTTATGTTGCACATCAAGATCAGAATTCAATATTGGGTAAAAAAAAAAAGTTTCGTTTTCAATTAAAATTATTAATTCATTTTTAAAGATAAGATAAAATTAATTGTATCGGTGGTAGCAGCTTTATGGCTTAAGTCCGTTTCGATACGAAGAAACCCCACATTTTTATCATCTCTAAACTTAACTGTTAGGGGGGGGAAAAGCCCTAAATCAAATAAAATAACTAAAGATGTCTTCAGAAACAAAACTTCCTGTGTAAAGCGCCAGTACTAAAATAAATAAAAAACAAAGGTGTATAGGGCCTTCAGTATAACAAATTAAAAACGATAAATGTTGTAAATAGGCCTTCAAAATAGGCCCGGGGTTAAGGTGTTTCGCGGGGCCCCTCTTAGTAGGCAAGTTGATTAATAACATAATTTTCTGCCTATGTTACGGTGGATTCTCCAAAGGCGCGGGGGTAGGGCGGCACTGCTTCTAGTAAATCCCCCTTTCCTTGAGTTTACAAAACAGGTAAGAAACAGAAGAAATGCAGATAAAAAAAAGTAAAATGGCAGCAGAAACGTACCACATTAAAGTAGGATAAAGCAACCACAGCCACATCAGCTAAAGGAGTATGCAGTGGTCCTACGCACTGCTGCTGGGCTATGAGTCCTGTGACACAACGGTCCACTTTGTTGGTTAAATATCGCTTGCTAGCAACAGAAGGTAACCGCAACACTCTTTCCAAAGCCAATTTAACGGTTACATTCGCTGGCAGCAACAATGGTTTCAATACTGTCTTCGTACACTCCAAATTAAAGGTCTGTAAAAAGAGAAAAATAATAATAATTAGTGAACATCCATTACGTTTGATAATTGTATTTACTTATTTCCTATACTTTATGACAGGGTTTAAATAATACCTTTTCTTCCAGTAACCCATAAATGAGATGATGTAGAAGCAGAGTAAACCAACTCCACTCTCACTCGACTTTCAGATATTGGTACACCACATTATTTACAATGAAAGTGTTGTAGCCAAAATGAAGAAAGATAAGAACTTAGTGTTCGTATTACATGGGCAACCAAATACCACGAGGTAGGTACATATGGGTAAGTAATCAATAATGACAAATTGCTTAATAATTAGACAGTGATATCGACGAGAATGAAGGCAAGAAACAAGCTGAACCATAAATCAAAACAAAGTATATTCACACATTCCTCCGGTTCAAAAATTTTATTGGTATCACTTTTCACTCTTAATGCGATCCTCTCTTCCTCCGGAAAACAAGAGAAAGTATATTTTAAAATTAAAGTTATACCAGTACTTTTTATTTATGTTATATATATTTGAATTGAATTTTATTTATGGCCTTTAGGCATCAAGGTTTCAGGCCGGGATACGGGAGGGGAAGGATGCAGAAATGTGTCGGCCAGGGCCTGTGTTGTAGGTGCCATCCCGGTATTTGCCTGGTGTTACTGAGGAAAAACCCTGGAAAAACCTCAGTCAGGATGATCAGCGACTGGGATTGAACCCATGACCTTCCGAATGCTACTCCAACGCTCTACCACTGTGCTACGGCGGATCGGTATATACGAGTATATGTATATTTAAGAACTGATGAAGAGACAGTACATCAAATATTATACAATAACTTGAAAATGAGAAATACTTTCGTAATAACGTCCCCAAAAGTTTTTAATCTGGAAGAAACATAAATCAACGGAAAAGTTTCGGATAAACGTGCAGTATTTCAATAATAAAACATCCTTCATATTACTCAGATTTAGAACTGTGTTAATATTATTTATTTCCAAAAATCAAAAGTGAGATGAAAGGGGATCCACTTTCAGTTTGTAGAAGAAAAAAATGGTGTTATTACTTTTCAAAAGACTGTCGGAAAATCACTGCAAACAGTGAACAATAGAAGATCTGCAAGCACTGATGTGTAGACAAAGGAAGGGAACACACTGAATTGTAGGCGAATATGTCGTAATACTTTTCAATACATTATAATATGTTTAACACCAACCCGGGTTTTAACAAAGCCTCAGCGGACATAGCACAAGCATGCAAGAAATAAGGGAAATAAAAACCAATATACAAACCTTCCTCGGCATTTTCCCCAACACAAGTTCAAGTTCCAAGTCAACAGGATGCCTCACATTTTCTTTCTCGTAGGTGCCATCCAAGTATTTGTCCACATCGGGTTTCTCTTCTTCTGATAAAATTATCTATTAAAGAAAATATGAAATGAACTGAAAATGGAAATATAAGGACTTTGGTATCATACGTTCGTTATTTTTTTTAAAAAAGTATGAAACAATAACAGTAATAACAATAATTCATTGACTGTTCTATTACTAATTAAAATACGCTGACAAACCTTATATACTACACTTTATTTTAACACAAAGTAAGCGATTTTGAAATAATTGAATTTACATATGGCCTTTAGGTATGTCGGGTTCAAGCCGGGATAGGTTCGGGGAGAGAATATTAGAAGGTAATCGGCCAGGACCTAATTAGTAGGTATCATCCCGGCATTTGCCTAGTGTGACTAAGAAAGTCTATTTTGCAATATGTTCTATTGCACATTCGTACTGCAAAATATAGTAATCTAAAAACAAACGTTATATTCACAACTCTATTTTTTAGGTAGATTTCGAAGAAAAATCTACTTATTGAGATCGGTACGATATCTATGTATATATATATATATATATATATATATTTTTTCACAGCCATATTCAATCCACTACTGGATGAGGCCTCTCCCGGAGGGAGGAGGTGGTCTACTGCTCCCACGCTGACCAGACGTGTTGGGAGAGGAGAGCCGAAGCTCTCAACTGTGATCGCTACCTCTTTATTCAGGTAGCTCCCCAATTGGGCTCACGACGCTGGGTGGACGTCGCACAGGCAACACCATCTGGAGTACTGCAACGTTCACCCTTCCAAGATATATATATTAACACGCTAGCGGCCATAATTTTGAAGATATTTGAACCAAATTTTTATATGTTATTTCTAGGCTTAATAGCTCGGTTAAGTTCGTTAATGAGCAAAATCGGTCGCCATCTTGGATCCAAAACGGCCGCAGAACCCATTGTTGTATAGAATGCACAGCCTAAACCGCTGGGGCTATTGAAATCAAATTTGGTATAAAGGTACAACATCACTGTTTGATTACGAAAATGTTACCTAATGAATTCAAAGACTCCATCTTGGATCCAAAATAGCGGAAGCAAGAAATCCATTTTCCATATCGTTTGAGCTAGAGGTACGAAATTAGGCATAAAGGTGTATTGTCACTATTAGTTTAAGAAAATATTACGAAATGTTGAAAAAGTCGCCATCTTGGATCCAAAATGGCCGCCGAACCCATTGCTGTAAAGAATACATAGCCTAAACGGCTGCAGCTAGAAATATCAAATTTGGTAACAAGGTACATTATAACTTGTATGTTACTAAAATATTACATGATGTATCCAAAGACGCTATCTTTGATACAAAATGGCGGACCTAAAAATCCATTTTTCACACCGTTTGAGCTAGAGATACGAAATTTGGCATACAGGTGCATTATGACGAGTAGTTTAGGGAAATATTACAACATTTGGGAAAAGTCGCCATCTTGGATCCAAAATGGCCGCTCCAAAAGCCCAATTTCCAAATCATTGAAGGTAGAGGAACGAAAATTTCTTTGAAGGTGTATGACCAAGAGTAGGTTACAATTAATAAGGCAAACCTCCCCTTTGGGGGTCGTAGCCCCCCGTGGGAAGGTGCAGATGGACACCATGGTGGTGTAGTGCTGCAGGGAGATTTTGGTTAAGATAAAGGAGGCGCATCCTCTCAAAAGCACTGAAGTTGGGGGCGAAGCCCCCTACAGGGGTCTGGGGTCTGTATATATATATATACACGTCTTGTGGGGTATCGTTGAACAGCTCTTGATGAGTAATCTACAAATCAATAAATAGTTTCTCGATAGCTCTCATATAAGGCGAGATTTGAATTTTTGAAAATAAAAAAACTTCGAGATCTACCTCAGCCTGTAGGCCTGCCGAAAGCGATATTTTTTCTTCTATCTGTGAACAAGTCAAAAGAGACGAGACTCATTACCTAATTTTCTCGCTGCTCCATCTCTACACGATGATGATGGTGTTCTGTTGGTAAGTACTTACGAGCCAAAGGTCCCTGGAATATGATTTGTAACTACCTTTCATCGAATGGAGATGACATCCTAAGAACAGAACCTACAGTTCAAAGAGGAATCAGAACCACTACGTTCAAAGTGATACCACCGAGAATCGAACACGGGATTCTTTAATTACAACGACACAAGTAAAAACATTCATTCACCGGAAGCACCTCTGTCCATTTAACTGCAATATATGCATTGTTATAATATGTAACACGTTTAATAAAGGCAAAGCTATTCTCTGTGCAATGCGCACTGTGGAGGTAGCGCTCCACATATGCTCAACCTACGGTAGCCGGCCGGGTGGCCGAGCGGTCTGCGGCGGTAGGCCATCGGCTCGAATGTCCCGGGTTTGAGTCCCGGCAGGGGCATGGGTGTGGATTTTAACTGCCTGTAAATGGGCGAATCGTGACGGGAAGAAGTCCAAAGTTACTAGACTTGCCCATATAAAAAAAATAAAAATAAAATAAAGTCAACCTACGGTACGAAGTGAGGTGGGGTGGTCAGTCCCACACTCGAACGCCTTTACCTTCCCAAGGTACCCAGGAGAGCCAAGGACATTCTGGTACTCAATTCTGATAGCACGCTGAGTGCACCTAAGAGCGCCACGCCTGGGAACACTGCGAGGAAAGTCTCCAGCGTCCTGGTCGGGATTTGAATCAGAGCCGCCCGATTCACAGTCAGACGCGCTTTCGCCTGAGCCACGGCGACTCGTAACACATATTTATATATATATATATATATATATATATATATAATAAAATCACAGCCATATTCAATCCATTAGTGGATGAGGCCTCTCCCCGAAGGGAGGAGTTGGTCTACTGCTTCCACGCTGACCAGACGGGTTGGGAGAGGAGAGCCGAAGTTCTCACTGTGATCGCCACTATCTTTTATTCACAGCAGCTCCACAATTGTCCTCACGATGCTGGGTCAACACCGAAATTTTTGAACCCCCATCGGGAATTGAACCCGGGACCGTTTGCACTGAAGTCGAGCGCGCTACCGACCAGGCTACGCAGGAGCTCATATATATATATGGTAAATTTAAAAAATACTTACAGCTTTTAGTTTCGTAGAAGATCACACACATATTCACATATAAAAAGTCACTACACAATATATCGTGTACACAGTTGCACGTTTTCAAGTCTAGAGGAAGAGAGCGAAGTGCACGTGTTCACAAAGTACAAGATTGAAGAGAGAATGGCGACACATAGCGGACGATGCATCAAACCTGGAGAACAACTGACTGCCGTAGCACGTAGATTTCCGGAACTTAAAATAATAATAACTGTATAGCGTGTAAGTACAGGGTGGGATCGTGGATGGAAATGTGTTGAAATTGCAGAGGAAAAGGGAAGCTTAGAAATTAGTTTTTCAACATCCACCTAATCTTACAAACATCTTGGGCCGTAAGAATCCCTCCTTGCCAACACCCCAAGCCGGCGGCAATGCATGCCAGAGATCCAGATGTAAGGTCTGCTACATTTTCATCACTTCTCACACAATCACTATCAATATTGCTAATGGGTGGTACAGTGGTACACACTCACTCCCAAGGGTATAAACCCTAATGTTATATACATCCTAACCTGCAAGTTCTGTGATGCCTTTTATGTGGGGGAAATAGATGGAGCTCTGAACCTTCGTATTAATAACCATCGTCACTTCTGCACTAACAACAAACCCGATGCCCAGTCTCCTTACACACCGGACCACAACACCAATTTTGATCTCTCTCTCTCCTGGTTGCCATAATACACATTTTACCACCTACGACCAGCACCTCAACACGCCGTCTGTGGGAGGGTGCCTTTATTCATGGTTTGAGCGTGAAAATAAAACCTGGCCTTAACCTTCAATAACTCTAAACCTCCCGTTTTCTATGCACTTTCAACACATTTCCTTCCACGATCCCACCCTGAACTTACATGCTATACAGTTGTAAATTGTTCCAATATACGCGCTATACAGCAGTCAGTTGTTCTCCACGCTTGATGTGTTATCAGCTACGTGTCGCCACTGACTCCTCAATCTTGTGCTTATTCAACACGTGCACGTCGTTTTCTCCTCTGCACATGATTAAGTGCCACAGTGGGCACGAAATATTGTAGTGACCTGTATATTATTTGTTTATGTGTTAGTTCTATAACGGAACATAGAGCTGTAAGTATATTTCTTCATTTTTCTCATAAATTTACCTTAAATCGCCCTTCCGGCTTTCCTTTTGTGTAAGTACATACATAAAGTAGATATAGAAGAAGGTCGGATAGGTAATATAATAGGTGTAATTTGAAGAGAGAGGAAAGGAATTGTACTTACGTAGTATCTTGACGAATATCACGTGCACAATTACACACAATACACACTACAAAGTCTGTTAAAATTTTCGGCATCAGCCATCCTTGGTTTGTAGAGAAGAAAAGGGTTCAGAAGTGCACAATTGGAGAAGATAGAAAAACAAAATGGCGGACGTCCACATGGACCAATATATATTTTCCTGAAATAACTGAGAGGCAGCTCTGAATCTCCCACTTACCTTTCCATTTCCTGTCACCTGACCAACAAACGAAGCGGGACATCTCTCGCGGCTGCAGATCTTCTTTAGAAGAGGCACATCTTCACTTTGACACAGGATAGCATCGTTTTCTTGATACTCAGCACCCCAGAGTTCAAGTGTGTTAATAGTTGGGTCACCCAATTGGAAGTTTTTGGTGAATATAACAGCTCCAGTAGGCTCTACTAATTCTTTCAAAACATTACCTGTGTAAAAACAATAACAATAATAAGTTTCAGTCCTCTGTCGAAAGATTTCATCTTAAAGCATCATTTACCACAAAGCAAAAAGAAAAGAAAATGATTTTGTGCTTGGTTGGCAACTGATGTACAAAGATTTATTCATTAAACTTGTATTTTTTTCCTTCCTTCGTTTTTGTTACTAATACTTTAGGAGGACAATACTCATACAGAAAATCACAGATGAACATAACCGCGGAATGTCACTTTTCAGACCTGAGGCGTGTTTAAGCTATAGTTTCCTGTCCACCTCATGAATGTAAATTAAGCTAAATAAATACACAAAAAATAACTTCTTGGAAGTGTGTTCTGGAGAGCGACTGTCAAAGAAGACTAACATTGGGAAGAAGCCTTCATTCACAGTTTGAGCACAAGAATGAAACCTGGTCTAAACCTTCAATAACTGCTCATCTACTTCCGCTGCTCCCCACTATATACAAATTTCTGCTATACTCTATTTCTATCGTAATCTTCCAACAGTATTATCTATGAGCAATTCTGACAGCACACGAAATTAAAATAAGAACGCCTCATCACATCCTTATGAAATAATTTACCGTTTCCACCGGCTCCTTGATCGTGAATACTGCAAATTGGATTCTTCTCTCCCCGTTCAAGACATGCTCGGATTACTCTGTGTAGCTTTTGTTCCATTTCAGCATCTCCTCTCTGAACAGCTCCAAAGTCCAACTCTGACTTGTTGTCACCTTGTACCTGCAAAAGAAGATACAATGAAGAAGAATGAAACAAGGCAGTGAACTACTACTCATACATGGAAATTCTAATTTTAATGGATGATTTGAATTTGAATTTTATTTATGGCTTTTAGGCGTCAAAAGCTCAGGCCGGAATAGGGGAGGGCAAAGGATTCGGGAAGATGTCGGCCAGCGCCTATGTTGTAGGTGCCATCCCGGTATTTGCCTGGTGGAAAAAGCCTGAAAAAATCCCAGTCAGGATGGTCGACCACTGGAATCGAACCCACGTCCTCCCGTTAGCTTCACCAACGTTCTACCACTGACCTACGGTGGCTCGGTATTAATTCATGATTGTTTTTGGTAACAGTCTCTCATTGTTCATTCCTGTTTCTACATAGCTTTTGGTCCTCATTTCCTGGCTAACTTGTAATCTTATTCTATGATATTCTATTTCAAGTATCACTGTGTTCCTGATATTGCTGAGTCGCTTCTTTGGATATCGTCACATCATTTGGAAAGATGGTCATCTTACTCTCTCCTTTGTGAAGTTCTCAATCTTGCAATGGCAAGTGTCTATATCCCTCAAAGCTTGGAAAGCAATGACCTCTTCTCCCTAAATATACGGAAAAAATACTACATTTATCAATATCAAATCCCTTAGAAAAATCAATAAAAAAACAGCCTTAACAGTTAAATTTGAAAAACGACTGCTCCTCTTTTCACCCGTTTTACAAGAGTTGAGGTATAAAAAGTCCACAGTTTTCCACAGGAGAACACATCAAGGCTAAGTCACTCTTATGACCTGTGTGATAAGCAGTGTCGACAACTTCGGAGAAGATAAAAATTTGTTCCACAGCTGACGTTCGCTGAAGATAACGAATAACATACGTTTGTAAATGGTTCCTCCCATCAATGTACGCTGGGCATCAAAGTGTAAAAACGCACCAAGGGTAACTGCGACGGAATCTACTTCAGTACAGTAGAGACTATTGTAGACACAGGAATCGTGGCACAAAATGGCATAGGTTCTCCGCTCTTCCGATTGAAAATGTCGGAATAGGTAGAATTATTTGTCTATGGAGGACATAAGCGTCAGAAAGATGGATAATTAAAGCAAAGAAAAAATGTATTGGGGCGTTGGTAAATGGTCGTTTGAAAAAAAAAATACAACTTGAGGGGATGAATTCAGTGTATTAAAGAACTGTCCGGAAATATGTTCGAATATATTTTATTCTTCTTTGTTCAGGTTAATACTTTTCATCCTTAGGAGATTAACCGTAGATAAGCACGATACAAAACGGTATAGCCTCTATTTCTAGTTATCACTGTAGACAACAAACTTACATGTTATTATTAGTTTCTTCAAATCATGAGGATCGGAGATCTATAGAGAGAATACTATGCTTCAACAGATGTCTTTTTAACGATAACGAACCAGTTTCTTCGGAACTGACAGCTGCGTTTGCAAACGCCATACCTTGGCCGAATAGGCAAAAATGAATGTGAAGATTTTTAAAGGGTCTGCATAGATATTCCAACGAGTAATGAGTCATTCTTCAGTATGCGATGTAAGAAGGGGTAGAAACAGACGCTTGACAATAGAAAGTATGTTCTCTTTCAGTAACAAGAAAGAAAGGAAAAACATGATTTTAAGAGGATTACACGTTGATACCTGTCAGGTCTCTTACCTCAAGTCCCCTTGAATAGAAGGAACGAGCTATACCCATGACAAACTGAGTGAGAAAAAAAAAAGCTTTTGTAGATACCTATAACAGCACTAATTACGCAAAAGAACATTAAGAATGTGTCAATATCTTAGTACTCACTTCAACTGAACTAGCCGCTCCTCCACCAACTCCAATTCTATACACAGGTCCACCAAGTTTCACAACTTCCATTCCTGAAATATTTAATGAAGAAAAACGATGAAGACTTAACATAATTGGAGTGATTTTCTAATTCTGAAATTAATCTAAAACAGGGTGAAAATACTTTTTTTTTAAGTTTCTCAATTTTCATCAACATGCCTAGTATTGCAATTATCACATTCTCGATATACACACATCACACAGGACTTTTTTACTCCATTATTAGTATAATGTTACAAACGAAAATGTAATTATAAAGCAATTTCTACTGTTAATGCAATTACGTACAAACCAATTAATGTTAAAAGCACAAAAATCAAAGTAACCAAAATTATCAAGTTGTACTTTTAACCTTGAAAATAAAAATCAACTTTAACTTTGATCGCAACTGGCGTCTGTCGGTGTCGAAACCAATCTGTATTGTTTAATAATAATAATAATAATAATAACCACGGGCGTTACAGATCGAAAGGTCCTGAGCCTGCCCCAACGCCATCTATCCGCGGCTGGTGGAACTGCGCCCACCTGAGTGACGGCAGTGTGGTCAGTACTGCGCGTCACCTGGCCACGAACAAGTGTATTAGGGGCTTTCTAGACCGAGTGGCATTCACGTCTTTATTCACGTGACTCCCCAGTTTGCCTCACGACGCTGGGTGGACGCCGAAAAGTGGGACTCCAGCCGGGAATCTGTATTGCTTACAGATGGAAAATCGATAATTTACAGGATTTCCCCGAGGATTGGAAGAGACAACTCTTGGGTGTATCCCTGTAATTTGATATTTTAGCTCATTCCTTAAAGTAGATAAAAACAAAAGGGACAACTACTGACCCCTCGTTGGCCGAGAGGTTAGCATACTCGCTTTTTGAGTGCGTGGTCACGGGTTCAAGCCCTGTGAGTGTCGATTGAACAAGGGATTCGGAGTCCACTTTATGAAAACCACGTCCCGTCTTTAGAAGCTCATCAGCTCATTTAGGATATTAACAACAATTCAATAATTCAAGAGGAACAACATTTAAAAAAAGGCTATGATCCTTTCCTCCTTCTGAATGCGTAATAAGATCCGTGCAACTCTGTCTGCTTTGAAGTACAAAACATTCTTTCACATTCGTCAGCTACAATAACTATGAATGCGACTTTTCAAATCATATGTTTGGGACATTTTTCATCAGAGATAATAAATTGAGTAGTTTCTACCCGTGAGAAAATATTTGCAAAAATTTTTCGTCATTACACTTCCCTCTATGTCCCTGCAACATCGATCCAGTTGATATGGATTATTTTAATCAAGGCTCTATTACTTTACAAGAAAGGCAAGCAAAAAAAAAAAGGAAACAAAAAAAGAAAACTCAAATACGCCAAACTTCGATTAAAGCCTTAAACAAGATTCAAAAAACATTCCATACGTGCCGTGCCAAGCAAAAAATGTTGCTGTACAATCAGCTTAACAGCATGGGCGTACCTGTATACCAGTTTATCATAGAATCAATCATTCTTCATAAGAGCAGCAGAGTTGTATTGACGTCTTCGGTCAAGCAACAAAGAATAAAACATTTTACTACACAAAGCACGATACACAATATTATCAACAATTACGTACAAGAGGTAAAGTTTATGATTTTTTTTTAAAAAAAAAAGCTTGAAGAATTGACCTTTTTAAGATTTCGACATAACTTGGTATTCACGAAACTGATGACCGATTTACCATTTTAAGCGTTCACTACAATGGGTTATTCAATGACAAATCATCTATATATATATATATATATATA
>JAGDQP010005938.1:40221-75171 GCA_022664845.1 Lepisma saccharinum | reverse complement strand
CGTCATATTCTACTGTGAGGTCTATGGCAGAGCTACCTAGCGGATGGCTTCAAAATCACGTGCTCTAAACAAAAATACATCAGTTTTAGCGCAGCCAGAAATGGGGAAGCATGATAAGTCTATCTATTATGAGGTCTATGGCTAGATCTTACTGTGTTGAAACAGTATGTGGGACGAGATGGAACTTTCCACGTATGTCCTAAGGTCAGTAGTTCTTTTTGAACGATGTGAAAGTTAAGGAAGCGTTATGGATATTACGGAAAGCTTTTCGTGACATTTTTAATGTATAAAACAGTGCTGTGAATGGTACTGAAAATTCGTCAGTAGAATTCGGGACCCGTCCGATTGCTTGCAGAAGTTGTGAGCCCTGAAATGTTGATGATGTGCCACTGAAATAGTTGATAGTGCGTGCAGGAGTGAACCCCTTTCAAGCCATCATAGGTACCCAGTACATTGTCTCTGCATCCGCACGGTACGTCACGAACGCAAAACAACAGTTGTTTGGGTGAGAGATTCTCCGCCATCCATCATATTCACCGGACATTTCCACTTGATTTGTTTCAGTCTCTCCAATATCATTGCTGGAAAGACCTTTCGAAATGGCACCAATGTGAAAAGGTGTCTCGACTTGCCTTTATAACCACCAGAATTCTACCACGGTAGGATCTACAACCACGTACAGCGATGGAAGCAAGTGATCACCACAAATGTGGAGTGTGTAAATAATTAGGCGCAGGTCCCTCTACCCCAGACTTATTTGGTCCAATCACTTTACAAGCTGAAATTGAGAAGTGTCTCGCTACTGAACTTATACGCAGAAGTGACGCCACGTTACTATTTGCTGAAGTACGTATAAATAGCGCTCGTAAAGTGTTATTCCGTAACTGCGTGTCTGGTGTAGTGAGTATAGCGTGGGATCGCTAAGCGAGAGGTCCGGAGTTCGATTTCCTGTCAGTTTTTTTTTTTTTTTTTTTTTACAACAAAAGTTTTTCCATCTTCCTTTCGAGAAATGGTCTATTCCTCATTTAACCACAATTTAACACTAGAGGAAGACTGATCTAAATTTTTTGTTGTTGTGGGAAATGAGCTTTATACACAAGTTAATGTGTACGTGATTGCTTTTTATTGTGGAGAAGTGACCTTTGTCTGCCGCTGCCCTTCTCAACGAGTAACATCATTCTCCATAAGCCATTTTCACCTATAAACATTCAACTTCAAAGTTCATTTTTCAGGAAGTTAATAAATAAATCTAATAAATAATGGATTGCTTCACCTCTGCTTGATTCACTGAAATAGATGAGAAAGTCAGGGTAGGCTTTTTATTGTACTTGATGAAAACAATAGGCATTTTCAACATTCGCACACTTCGCGGAAATATGTTAAATTACAGGTTTTCGTTATGCCCAATGCAAACATCCCGGAATGAGTATTAACTTATGGAACATTATCTATTCGTATCGAGCACTCCAGTAACGTTACGTACTACTGAATGGTATAAGTCTAGTACTAAGACGGACGTGATAATTGTCGAGAACAGTTCATAGTTGTTATTGCTTACAGGTCACGTCAGCTGATGTCTTGAATGCCGCTTCGTTGCCTAATGGTAAAGAAAGGATTATTTACTTATTAAAATAAACATGATCTGATGAGTGATATTGCCGATGAAGAAAATTATTTGTAGTGACCCGTTACAAGTTATCATTTTAAAATGTTATTTTCTTAATATGAGGAAAGGAAATTGGGTCAGTCCGTTATTTATAGATAAGGAATCATATTCTGTGATCTTCTCTTCTGAAGAAAGAGCAGTGGAAAAATACTGTGCTTCGTTCGACAGTCATACAACAGGAGTGTCTGTTCAGTACTAGACCTTATAGTGAGAATCAGTCCGTCATGTAAAGCGCTGTTCATTTTCAGATTTAAGGGGCGAGAAAAAAAGCCACGTTTTTTACTTTTCGAGATATTTGAAGCCAAAGATTTGAAAACGTTCGAGAAATTGTTACACTTAATATTTTAAACCTATTGCAATATAAGTTATACAATAAACTAGTGATTCTGCCAGACCTTCCCCGTGTTGGGAGTATCACCCCCCCCCCCAAATTCTCGAGAACATTCCCGAACTTGAAAATTTATACTGTCAAAAATCGATAGAAACCGTGGTAAATTCCACTTACACCCTCCCAGTTTTGACTTTACACACCCCTAAACTCAAAATCCTGGAGGAATCCCTGCAATAAAATCTTGTCCTTCTGTGATGGGGATTTTAAAAATTAAAACTGGACACTGAAGTATATTTTTGTAAGAAAATATTGTAAATTAGAATAGGAGAAATTCGTCGTAATAATGTTTATAAAAACCTTGCATAGTAACAACCTGTACAATTAACAGTAAGTCTTGTGCACAGATAGCTAGGACCAGGACCGTCCACAGTGGCGAGTTGCGCCACTTAGAAAAAAATTTGGGGGATTCTACGCTACTGTCGAACTAGCAGTTTTACTTTCGTCTGTCGGAATAGCATCAAAACGCGATTTTGAGAAGCTAATTTTTCAAAAATTTCCCGGGGGTTCCCCCGTACCCCCTGCTTGGGTACTCGATGAATGAAGTACTTCGCAAGTAGCCACCTGAAGTTAGTTACAAATATAAAAATTATATTTAAAAAAATAAAAACATTGAAGTACACACTTCAAATAGTTTTGCAGTCTACTCTATTACCAACTTCTTTGTTCAATGAAAAGCGCAACAATCCCAGCAAAAAACTGGGAACAGTACGTCGATTTCTGTCTGGGGACAAAAATATAAACCTTCTCGCAGGAACTTGGCGAACTCGCCCTAAAATTATAGTGAAATTTTAACATTTGTAAACACAAAAATAGCTAAGAACCCTTGAGGGTTGCTCAACTTCTTATTAAACAGATTACTCACTTACTAACTATGGCTCACGGAACGCACAAGTAGATCGCCGCTGTAACAAACGTTTGTCATAGAATTCTATTCTGGACAAGATCAAGCCAGAGCTTATAAATATTGTTCAAAAATATTATTTTCACCCTGCCTGAAATAAATAGTAAACGGTGAAGAGAAAAAAAAAACCTGAAAAGGACCTGCCGCTTAGGCGAAACACTAATACTACACAAAAAAAAAGATATCAGGTTTACCCCTTCCTATACCACTTCTGTGGTTATCCTCAGCACAAAATGATACAAGCACAATCTATTCCATTGAATCTTAAGAATTCATGGATTATTCGTGGAATATTCCCGAATACTTCTGTGTTAGAGACAAAACACAAATGAACAACAATTACAAAGAATATAACAAACCCGCTCTGTTAGGATACTTTAAGCTTAGGTTTTGTGTCCCTCAGCATACTAAACACCAATATTTGGTCTTTTTCCAGAACTGAACTTCTAAAAAATGTACAAAAAAAGGGGCCCACTATCACACATGTCAAACTTATTACAAAAAATTACATATTACAAAGAGAACACATATTATTAGCCACTACTGTGGACTACGCTGCTGCTTAATTACACGCACTCAAATACTACTGGTGCATAGTTAACAAACATAAAACCGGGTCCAAACCAGAAAGTAAAATGCAGCCACAAAATACTGCAAGCCACATTGGTTCAAGATAACAGGTGCGTACCTGGAAAGATTATCAAATGATGAAACCGAATATATTTTTCGGGAGATGAAAATATCCAGTAGCAAATTTGTGTATAAAACTCACATATACTACACTCTCTAAAAATTATTTAAGCCCCTTAGGAATGACTACCAAGCTAGTACATTTGTGATGTACATAAAGCTTCAAACACTCAAAGCTAAACATAGCAGCATAATATTGCTGCAAAAAACAAACAGATTTCACCAAACGAACAGCTTAGTACCCAAAACTTAATAAAAATATGTATTACAAAAAATTAAACAAGGGAAATGCCCTAAACTTTTACCTAAAAACACGGAGAAAACAAATACTCTCATCATGAAATCTCTGTAAGGAAACTCAGTCAATCCACATACATAACGGCGAAGTTCGTTTAAGAGGACATAATACTCACATATGAATTCAGAAACATTCGGAAAGATCCAAATAACAAAGATATGAAAGAAAAACTTCTCTCGATTAATTGACATAATATTCGACCTTTTTGAGAGACAGGTAAACAAACGCCACACTTCGAAATCCAAAATAAAGTTCCTGGAAGCACCTAAACCTAAAAAATAACATATAAAAGCTAGCAGCTACGAGCTACTAGGGGGTTGATAACTACTCATGAAACCTGGAGCCCTTTTCAGCTTGAAAAGTTACATAAATGGCTCCCACTGAATATACCACACATATCAGCCCAAATATTAGACTTTCTGGCCCCTACGCACAAGTTAACGGAAGTCCCTATTGAATTCCAGGGCTTCGGACTTCGATCCCTAATGATCATAAAATAATAAGAACCCAAACTGTATATGCGAACTGCGGTGGCTCCGAGGTTCTGGGCTTCAAACCCCATTACAAGAATTATATCATTTCAGTAAAGGTATAGCTAAACTTAAAATATTTTATTTAGATATCCCTATTGTTTACTCATTTCACAGGTACATAATAGCTATAAGGTGTGCTGTGCTAAGGTATCGTAATAGTTACTGTAGTAATTCGACAGTCTTCGATAGATCCAGGATCCAGCTGTGTAATTTTAAGAGAACAGTATTAAATTTATTTTTCCGTTTTTTCTTAATTTAAAATTTTGAAGTCTCAAGTTATTCTAAAATAATATGAAATTTAGCAATTCTCATTTTTTTTTTTTTTTTACTATTTAACCTTTTTTATAAACATGTTTTCGTACAAAATAATACATTCACAGCCTTAAGCTGTTCTATTTTGTAGTATTGTACTAACATTTTTAAAATGTTCCCCTAAATAAGCACAATATTTTGCTTATGATTTTAGAGTCTGAGTGGCATTAAAACACCATTTTGAGAAACTCATTTTCAAAAATTTTCCGCTGCATCTTCTGGAACCTGTTCACGTGGGAGGTATCCGCCGGTTGGACATTGTATCAAATTTAAGTTCTGGGTAATAGTCTTAAGGGGAGAAAAGATTGTTGGTTTTTTGGGGGGAATGCGCCATCAGCTTTGGGGCGGATGGGCACCCCTGGCTAGGATAAGTAATGCCACTATCAAGTTTTGCACTGCATCTGTATCTACATTCTCATCAACTGTTTGTTGCAGCACATTATAAAACTGTATCTCATCTTCAGGTATATACAGTAACAAGTGACGTATGTCCTTCGAAGACCTATTCAAGAAATACCACTTCGAAAGAGTGTATACCTTGACACTGTCTCATCAAATCCTTGTGGTACTCTGGACTGTGCACTTTCTGTGAGTCGTGGTTACTCTGTGGTTGCAAAATCTCTTTCTACTGGCTTCATGGAATATCCAGGGATATGATAATGATAGAGAACCGCACTACTACTTTTACACAAAGCTGGTTCAGATATGTGAATATATTCCTGTTTCTGTTTTTGAGTGTAGCAATTATCGCAGAACAACAGTACTGATGTCACTTTATCGCAATTATATTTCTGGATGAAATGCGCAGTAACTGATGACCTCATTTGGAGCTTTGGTAGCAATATTTTCAGTAAATATAATACATTGTAGCTTCATTTGTAGCTGTTATAAACACCAAAATTATGAAGTCGAAACTGTATAATATAGTACTCGTCCTGTGCATTTGTCACAGGAAGGGGTATCTGTATTGTTCTAAAAAAATCAAAGTATTTTGCTGCGGACTTGGTGACTTTTTGCCTTTCTCTACAGCCATTAGTGGACTTAGGGTCAGTTCTACCAGAGAGAAAGGAATACATTTCTTTCTCTCTGGTTCTACAATCGACCGCGAAACTTCAAGTCAGCGCTAAGTTGAGGCCAAGTCTGATTTTGGCCAATGAGAGTACGCAGAATGACAGTTGGCCTCAAGTTAGCGCTGACTAGAAGTGTAGCGGTCGATTGTAGAACTGACCCTTAGTGACTTTCAGCTTGGAATATAGCTCTGCCAGGCATGATGGATGTTTCAAATATAGGACTTACAGATTTCTCGTAGTAAAAAGAAAGTAGATTACATTACACGCGAAATTTTAGAATGGAGTAGTTCGGAATCCTTTGTGTAAAGCTAAAGCTGTAGGTCCCGTCCTTAGAAGCTTACAAGTCCGCTTAGGACGTTACTCAAACTTCAGTTAATTCTATCGTGCATTTCTCTAATACTCGTGTGTGATACGCAGCATGCAGTTCCGCATTTAGTATTATGTTTGATTCCTATTAGGTATTGGTGACGGTAGTATTAGTACTAGTAGATGGGAGGGGGTTAAGAGAGTTGTTCCGTGGCATTTGTTGAAATATTTTCTACTGACGTCATTCCTTGACGAAAGTTCAATAAGCAGTGTAGAATTTAACTATAATTGTATTCAATGCATGTGTATAATGATTGTGGTCAATGACATTCTTTATTACTCATTCATCCAGTGCATACAATATGTTTGATTCGGTTCGCGAAACATATCAGTAACTAAGACTTAAGGAATTCCTTCCTTTGTTTTAATCGTTTGTATTCAAAGTATACCTAATACCTGTCATTTACCAGATATCAGGAATAGTTAAAGCTATATTTTTTTTCTTTAACCGGAAATTAGTTATAAAAATCTGGTCGTCGATCCTCCCCCTTCTCAAAATTCACATTTTTCTTTCGGTGTTTGTATTGTATTTGTTTTCAAATATTTAACAAACAAAACCAATCATAGAACTCTGCCGCCTATCTTGGAAATATTTAGGGAAACATTTTAATGGATTGGGTTTGTTCGTGTGGGATGTACCAGCTGCACTGAAATGTAATCCATTACACGCGGATGTGACGTCACAATGTATACTCTTTCAACTAGTTTCTGGTTTCGGTCCAGCAGCCAGCTGTAAGCTTCTTTTTATAAGCACGTCACATCATCTACAATCTCTTTTCTTACATTCATGGACAATGCAACACGATTGTTAATTGTCTGCACTCATCTACATTCTCTGAGAAGCAGGTGCAGAAAGTGTTGGCAGTAGGTTTTTATAGCGTAGAGAGGTGCAGGTGCACTGACCACTCGAATGCAGAAGTGTCCACTTATTTAAGAGGTATAACCCGTGTATATCTCTCTCTCATTGTGCGTTGATATATTGATTGTACAGGGTGACACATGGGAGTGTAGTCATTTTTGATGGGAATGTACTCTGAAAGGGAGCGACGTGGACGGAGTAGGGGGTAAGCATTCCCATCCGTCGGCTTTACCATTTCAGTTATCATGGAGCCATAGGCAGTGGAATATCGCGTGTTTACGTACGATGCTTATGTTAGAAACGAGGAGTCAGTCAGTGGTCATATGATTTCCAGGTTCAGAGATGTGCCTTGGCCTACTCGCTCTCACGATCAGGGTATGTGCGATATGTTTCTGTGGGGGTGTTTCAAGGAGAGAGTTTACGTCAACAAACCCCGTTCATTAGACGAACAGAAGACAGTTGTTCATAGAGAGGTGCTGCAGATCAATCAGGAGACATTGGAACGGGTGTGAGACAGCTTCACCTCTCGACTTGGAAACTGCATCAGGGAAGATGGACATCTCTTTCAAGATGTGATTTTTTTTTTAATGTAAAATAAATGGCATAAGTTCACACACATGTTAGAAACAAAATAATAACGTTTTGGTGTAAATTGTGTACTGTTCATTCAAAAATGAGTACACTCATGTGTGTTACCCTGTACATTACTTTTGGGCTGATGATTAAGCTTTTTTTCTGGCCACTGCTGGGAGAAGGTCTTCACCATTTTCTTCACATGTCTCGATCAGCTGCTACCCTCATCCATGTGGGTCTTGAAGAACGCTTGATTTAATCTCCCCATCTTGCATTTGAACATCTGGATCGTTTCTTTTCTCTGGGAATCCAATGTAGAACATTTCGTCGTCCATCTATCATCTATTCTACTACCTATTGGCCACTTCTTGTTCGTAGTCTTGATTACTTTGCGAGCGAATCCATTCATTGGTTTTCCTTCCCCTCCTACTTATTCCTAGTATACATATCTCCAGTGCTCTTGTGTGACTTTTTTCTGTGAGTCGTTTGCACAATCCGTGTTTACGTTTCACCCGTACATCATTACAGGTAAGACACATTGATCATAGACTTACTTTACGCTTTAGACACATGGTAACTCGCTTTTGAAAATAAAATGTAGTTTTCCAAACAAACTCCATGCCATTCTACATCTTTCGTTTTTTTTTTTATCTGTTATTTTGGGATTTGATGTTTTCAGCTACTTTGGGATTTTCTTTTTGCCAAGAAAATTACATGATATAACAATATTGTACCAATATTCGATGCAGAAGCATACATTTTGTGTTGTTTGTGTCACATTGTTTCGGTATTGCCAGATTTTGAACTTTTAATAGATTGACTCCCCATAGGAAATCAAACCAAAGTGTGTCACCTGATAGCATTGCCATCTATTAGCCGACTGTTTAAGTACCTAGTGAATGATAAAGCATTGTTCGGCAGCATCCGTTTAGGTAGAGCTGACCGAGAGGCTGGAGTTCGAATTCCGCCGAGATCGTTTTTTTTTACTATTGTTGCAACTACTTGTTAATAAAAGCTTCCTTGTGCTTGTTTCTTCATTCTGAAAATTTTCTTCAGTTCACGGAAATAGGTCACAAAGTGAAGTTATAATATAGTTTTTCATAACTGCTCGATTTCGATTGTTGTTTGTCAGGTTCATGCACGTTTCACTGACATTGTATTGCCAAGTGAGCGCAGATGGGTTAGTAGTCAGACAAGTTTTTCTTTCTGGGGGATGCAAAATTTATCCGCTCCCTGTTTTGATATCCGTTAGTACGTATGGCGAGCCGCTCGCCTTACCAACTTTTTATTAAATGACAACACGTAGTAGAATATACCATGATTCCAGCTCGATTTCTTCTTTATTAGAGCAGAATCTTGCTGATATATCCACATACTTGATTTTATTCCTGCGTCAGTTTGTGGACCTCCTTATGAACTTGGCGCGTAGCAAACTGTGAAACACTTCTCTCAGCCAGTACAAAGTTCCAGTAATTACGTCTTAAGTTTCCAATATGTTCATCCCATTGTAACTGAGTAATTTAAATTCCTGACGCTGCCTCTTTGCGTAAATACAAAAGTGCTTCTTTATAGGCGTGAGGTTCGTATTTACAGTGAACAATCCACGTTAATTTTGCGAGATCAGTGACCTTTATTAGTAGTCTTGGAAACACGTAACACGGCGTTAAGGGTATTTAGTGACTACAAAAGTGGAACGGTAAAGTCACATGTACACAAAGCTTTTTTTTTTTCAAGTAACAGTTATGTTTTTTTTTTCGTACCCTGCCATTAAAACTCTTCTAAATGAGTTGTCTTGTTCATCATTGATTTGCCTGGAAAGAGCATATCGTAATTGGAAGAGAATCACAATGCAGAAAAATATCATTCACGCACGGTAGTTAGAAGTATTATATATACGGTCTACAGCTATGAATTGTACGAGGTGCATCACAAAAGTTCCTACACTGTTGTGTTAATTCAACACTTTTTGCTGTCATAGGGTGATTACCACGTTTTTGATTTCGGTGATTTAACACAATTGATGTATTGACAATGCTGATTCAACACAATGGAGGTTGTCATACGAGCACTATCACAGTGTTGAATCAACATCCACTGTGTTGAATCACCGAAATCAACACCGTTTGTTGTGTTGACTTAATACAGAAAAGTCGCCCTGGGGCACCGAGACGCGTTTTTTTTTTTCGTTCTGCTCTTATTGAAAAGTACGATGAGCAGGTAAATATCTTGATGCCTAAATTGATTTTAGGTTTTAAGTAACAACTGTGCACTGTCAAAATTCTCTCGACACTGCTATTAGAGAATCCTGTATGGTTACAGATATTGTCAGTTAGTTCACCTTGTGTGATTTTTCTTCGGTGGTGGAAATAATGGGGCGTCTAAATCTTGATTAATCTTCAGTTGATTGCCCGCGCGCCAGTAGTGATAAATCTTCAGTTGATTGCCCGCGCGCCAGTAGTGATAAGTCTTCAGTTGATTGCCCGCGCGCCAGTAGTGATAAATCTTCAGTTGATTGCCCGCGCGTCAGTAGAGTTACAAATTCGCTTCTCAACAGTGACATTGTCCCAACAAGTATCTCTCCACTGATGTAGAATATCGAAGGCTTTTTCACCATGAGCTTATATCATAACAAGTTATTCCTCCATAATGAAAGCCACCGTTTCGGGACAATGTCTGAAACAGCTTTTCTTCTCTGGAGAGTCTACAAACAGTGGTTGAAATAAGAAGCATGACATTTTGCACTTCACACAACATATTTATGCTCACTGTATTATGTACTAACAAGCAAACATACTGATGGAGCAGAAAAGAATTATATATTTTTTTCTTCCGTCATCATTAGAATGTCAATACCCCTATGTTCTTAAATTGGTGATAGAAATTGAAGCCAAATACACAGTAATGGGTACTGGGTAGAAGGTGCTACCAGTTGGAGGGGATGTTCTTCATGGCCGCCATATTGAATCTCGATTGATTTTTTTAAATGGGAAGCGAGTCGTGTAATATGTCATTCTGGGCTAGAATTTTACCAGAAATACGTTTCTGAAGTCAGTTTTGTTGTAAGTGTATTATTGTGAGAGATAAGTTATATATTCCACTTCTATGTGAGTAATAATGCAATAGCCTGAAAAAACCCATTTCGTTTTTAAATAACGGAAGAAATGAAACCCAGATTCATACAAATTGTTCTGGTATTTAGTGGCCTACCGATATGTATTTGTGTTCATTTAGGTTTCATTTATTCCGTTATTTCAAAACGAAATGGGTGTTTTCAGGCTGTTGCATCATTACCCACATAAAAGTGGCATTATATCCTTATCTCTCTCAATAATACATTTATGGCAAAACTGACTTCAGAAACGCATTTCTCATGAAATTCTAGCCCAGAATGACGTATTACACGACCCCCTTCCCATTTAAAAAAGTCATTCGAGATTCAATATGGCGGACTTCAGGATGGCGGCCATAAAGAACATACCCTCTGACAGGTAGCACCTTCTACCCAGTACCCATTACTGTATATTTGGCTTCAATTTCTTTCAGCAATTTAAAAGCATTTCCACTTTTATTTTATCACTTTCCATCAGAGACAGAATTTGATTTTTATATGATCAATATCTCCAAAAGTAAGGGCGCTTGAGTGGCCAAAATTTACATATGCACATACTTTGATATTCTAATGATGACGGAAGACGGGTCAACTCGAAAATTTCAAATGGCAAAGGGGGTCGAGTAATATATCGTTTGAAAGGTCTCGACAAAAGAAATATTTTGCCGAAAGTTTCAAGTCGCTATCTTGACCCCATCCAAAATGGCGGCGGTCACATTTCGTGTCCATAAAGTCCGTTGCCACCCCGTATATGTTCGAAACGACTGCGAATATGAGCAAACGCAAAAACACGTGTATATATATATATTTATTTTCTCTGCCCCATCAGTATGTTTGCTTGTAAGAAAAAATACTTTTGGTATGCGTTCGAGTCAAGTTTTAGACCGGGTCCATGTTTGAGACTCGGCCTCATCCGGTGACCCCCGAGGGTAAAGCATAGTTTTAAATTCTTTCCATATTATACACAGTTGCATTTGATTAGTTTTTCTTTCAGGGGGCGAAGGGGAACTGGTAATACTCACCCCCCAGGGCACGAGAACTATGTTGCCGAAAAGTTCCTAGCAATGGTAATAACGTACATAGAGAGAGCACAAGATTACACTTGGAGGTTTGCAATTCACCCACCTCGAAAAGGCTCGTTTAAAAGAATTTGTGAATCTTTCAAATGATAATATGGATTGATTCTAGCCACAGGAACAAGAGCTCATAAATTCGAGTCAAGACCGAGTCAATTGGGTCAAGATTAGTTCATCGGATCTCCAGGTTAGAGAGTTAGTTGGGTCAAGTTTCGGACCGGATCACCTAAAGTGACCCGCTGTCAACTCTGGCATCTTCCATACGACTTCTTTATTACGACTTAACACGACAAACACAATTGTACAAGTTTTTGTAACGAAGTAATGCAACACCTAAAACAATTTTTTTTTTTACGTCTAAGCTCTTATAACATTCATTTAGAAAATAAAAAATATTTTGCTGATGCAAAAATCTGGTGTCTGCGGAAGAGAATTGTAACAATATGACAATATGCTGAATCAAACACAGTCTCGGTATTTGGAGATAGCTCATACCATGTACGAAATGTTTCATTATTAAGCACTTGTTCGTGCTTAGACAGGCTGAGATCTACTTTCAGGTCCCCAATGCAATCACGGAATGTGTCAATATTTACACCAGGACTTTCACTTTCGGAGGTTTGTGTTTCATATTCATTAAATAGGTAAGTGGAATAGGGACTTGTATATACTATTTTATGCAACCTAAGTGCCGCACTGCCTACGCTCCGAGCCACTACAACCTCGCCGTGAATGGCCATATCCCTGAGGCCAGCATCCTGATACTGGTGTCCAGTGGTACCCTGAAGCATCATTAAGAAATGGAAACCTCGTAAAATTAGTACTATGTCCTGATACAACTGACTGTTCTTCCAGTCAGTAAACATCTGCAACTTTGGCAAAAAAATAAATAAAAAAAGACTGATCGAATACACAACTACCGACAGCTGCAATGATTCACGCACTGTACTTCATGCTTTTTGAAGTACTTCATGCGCAGTTTTAATATTAGTTGCTGGAGAATCTATTGTGTCCTAGTATCCCACAACACTTTCGAGTATGCCAATATCCTGATGAACACGCATGTTGAAACCTGTATCAACTAGGCATAAGTACATCAGAAAAGACCGAGTTTCTTCTAGCAGTAATCCATATTAAGTAGCGCTGTCGCATTCGTTTTTGAAGATCAGAGTATTTATCATTACGAGTGTAAAAAAGAACACCAGGCCTCTTTCTGAGCCCTAAGTAATACTGTGGAATATCTTTTTGAGCCACTGATGTTGGATGAGCCACTCAAATAAAATCAACAATGGGAAAAAGAAATGGAAGAAGAGACACGAATACGAGCATACATCATTTTTCATTTACCTGCTTTACCGAGATTATCAGGTAGGGGATAGGGGATGATGCATCGCAACAACGTAACTAAGTAACTATAAGAAGGAGAGACACTTAAGAGGGCTTCTCGCTCCAACCCTCCCATTTTTAGCATTTTTCAAAATATTTCAAAAGCTAAGAGTATTATCAAAAATGTAAATTCATAGCGCACTAGAACTTATGAATTACTATAGAATGCAATGGACAGAGATCTCGAGATCGTATCCATTGACGAGTGATACGTTTTCAAAGATATGACGTCATTATTTAATTGAAGTCTGAGCGTTCATCAATCGACAAGATTTCGAGATCACTGTCCGTTGCATTTCATAGTAATTTGTAAGTTCTAGTACATTTTGATAGTACTTTTAGTTTTTGAAATATTTTGAAAAATGTTAAAAATGTGGGGACTGGAACGAGGAGCCCTCTTAAGTTTACAGAATTATGGCACAATTGCAAGCGGGATGAAATTATATTTTAATGTAAAGTACAGGTGAATCGTATAGAAGCACGGTGTTCTACTTCTGGGCATGGTCTTCTCGAGCGTTTTTACTTGTAACTTCGAATCAAATTCCCTATCATCACAATCAAGGTTTTCGTAGAAAGCTTGGTTCCAGCTGAACAATTTTTTAAAAGATGAAATTTGTTCATATCTTGCACCATTTTAAAGTTATTCAGCAAAATGTGAAAGTATCGTGATTGAAGGGCGGCGATATTGGATTTTGACCGCCATCTTGGAAAAACTACTCTTCCGGGGCGGCAACATTGATTTTTGGCTATTCCTAGATACAAACAACACGCATACAAAGTTGCATGTTGTACTTTCAACTGAGTGGGTTGTGACAGTAAGAATTTCAACGAATCCCTTCCAATCTTATGTGAGACAATAAGTTGTGATTTCACATAACCCCTGTGAGAAGAAATATTATTTAGTGATGCATGAGTATCATTAACGTTCATTTTATAGTATTTCCAGTGGAAAGAAATATAGCCTACGTGAAACAGTTCCACCTTTTTACTGTGCTGAAGACCTTTTGCAACATACATGATAAATAGCAAATACGTTAGTAAGTAACCTTGAAATTAATATTTGTCACAAGATCAAATCGAAGAATCACTATCTCTGCACGTGTCCATGTTATAGCATTGAACTCTACATAAGTCAGTACATTTGTAACCGAATCGGAAAGTATGACCAAGAGTTGGTTACGAAAAAAAATAATTAGAAAGGATTTAAAAAAAAAAAAAACACGTTTTTTAAGATGGACTAAAAGTAAAAAAATAATAAATTGAATGAATCTTATGAATCGGAAAATAAAAGCGTGGGTGCTCGTAGATATTATGATAAGGTAAGCAAGAGCACTCACGCTTTTATTTTCCGATTCATAAGATTCATTCAATTTATTATTTTTATTTTTAGTCCATCTTAAAAATAGTGTGGTTTTTAAAAATCCTTTTTTAATTATTATTTTTTTCTCTTGCTCCCAATATTCTTAAAAACTGAATGATAGCTGGTTTTTATTAGCCAAATTACTGGATATTTCCGGTCAGTTGTAGTTGCCTAACTGTTTCCAGGAATGGTTCGGAACTTAAAGAAGTCTTTCGAAATTAAGAGAGAAACTCCCGTCAGAGTCAGACAGACTCTTCGTAACAGCCGTGGCCGTGAAAAATTCTTACATAAGTTTTAAGTACAGGATAGTATACAGTTCACTGGAAAAGCAGAACTTATTTCAATGTATTTTTTCTAATCGCAGTCAGATAAACGTACAATCATTTCCCCCCACACACAACTTCACACGTAATACTGAAACTGTAAGATAAATAGAGAGTCTCGCTGTCGGAATTTGCAGAAAGGCCGCCATCTTGCTTGTGATGTAATACGTGTTGTATAAATAATGCTTTCAAATTTCTATTTGCAAGCTCCTACCGTGATTCAGTGGATAGAGCGTAGGCTTGGTTAAGTAGAAAACACGGGTTCATTTTTACGTTTTGGAGACCTCTCTTTCACCTATATTATCTTTTTAAAGAAAAGAAAACTGATTTTTTTAATATATATAATTGGTTGCCATATTGATAATCCAACGAACCCGTTTCTGTTGTGATGTTGTATTCCCTGGTGACGTATCATCTAGCAGAAAAATCGTCTGGCGCGTAAAGAAGGCCGCAAAAACAGCCCGTGCTGTAAAACAATGGAAGCAAATGAGTGCTTTTATATATCTGTGTCGACGTTTTTTGCTGCCGCGTTTTGAGTGACAGAGAGAGATAGAAAACAGGCAGGCGTGTTCGAGAATCTAGAGAACGCAATCAACTAAAAGCCGCTTAGTGCGTATGTTTATGTAAACACTGGGCTTGTATTTTTCAGCCAAAGTGTTGCCAGTCGTACTTGAGTCCTGTCACTTAGAAGTTACCCTCCAAGTGGTTATCACATGCAAAAAAGACACTGGCAACACTGCACTTTTACACTTCCTTTTTCTTTTGCCCACACCACTCGCGACACGCAGTACGTGTTTTCTTGCACGTAGCCAGAAGGCAGGCTATGCCGTCTTTTCTTTGTACCTTTTTATGCACGTACTGCGTGTAGCTGGAGTAGATGACAAAACTAGGTGGGTAGTGTTGCCATTGCGTTTTTTGCTTGCGATAGGGAAACAACTGGACACTGAAACACTTTGGCAGAAGAATACAAGCTTTTGTTTTAAACAGCGACGGCCTCTTTTTCAGAACTAGAAAACACAGATGCAAGTGCATAAAAGCACTTATTTGCTTGCATTGTTTTACAGAACGGACTGCTTCTGCTGATTTCATGTCACGCGAGAGAAACGCCGTGCATACAAGGAATCTAAAAAGGGTCAAAAGAAAACGTTTCCTAGCCTGCCTTTTTGCTACGCGCAACAAAACGCCATGAATAAATGCTATAGCGTCACGGAGTTGGGATCTATGTTATTTAATAGACCAGCCATTTAATACAGAAAACAGCAGACGTATCTATGAGAGTCTTACGAGCATGTTCTCAAGAAGAAAAAAAAGAAGTTAATTTCTATTGTGGCAGTAATGAACTCTTTGTTTGGTGAAGGTGGTATTTTGGTGAAATAATTATGAGAAAAGCAAGTAATGTTGATAGTTCATGGCCTTGTGAAGAATATGACTAAAGGAAAGGAAAAAAACAGTTGCGGGAAACACAAAAGTGTAATAATAAGACGCTTTGTTACACGTATGTATACCTGCCATTAGAACGCCGTTTTACATTTTTTTTTTCTTTTTTGAAGAAGTGGGCTTGCACCATTACGCCTTTTGTCCTTATATAATTACTAGAGATCAGATTTATAGGCACTACAAGTAACTAAAGGGCCCTGAAAACAGTTTAAGATAGAACAAAGAAAACGTCCTATTCACTTTTGAATTAAAATTGGGAAAGTTTAATGAAATCGTCACTACAACATGGCATCGGCATTAAGCCAAGAAAATCTCAGGCTATGTACGCTCCTAGCGTGCGACCATTGCAGAGCTGAAACCTGGTCACTTTTGATTACGCGGTGACCCGATTAACCCGGTCTGGGAACTAGAACGAACTGGAAATTTTTGGCCTCGTATATTTCGTGCTTTGCGGGCAACATTTCCAGTCCCGGTCACTCCTGAAAGAGACACTGTTTATATACAAGGAAATAATGAAAAACTCTGCTTTACCATCCCGGTCACCGGGTCGAAAGCAGTCTCATTCATGATTATTTCGACCCATCTTTACTTCAGAGAGTTTCTGGGAATTCCCTAATTCCTTTGTGGGGCATCCCTTTTGCGCGCCCATTGCGGAATTTTCAAGTACGTATTTTTGGGTAGTGCAGATTAAAAGTTATTGACGATACTATGCCGCATCAGCTCTGCTGTTCGTGGTGTTAGAAATATTAAGCTCTAAAGTTCATTTCCCCACGCTTTCAGCAGCCTGTAGCTCCTAGACTATACACATTTTGAAAATGTTTCAGAGGAACTTTCGTTTTGTTTTGATGTCAGGAACCACCTCGTGAAGTTTGTCGGTGTAGTTTTGAAACACCCTGTATAGTCTGCCGACATTGTATAATATTTTTTTGTCTCTATGTGCGGTGTTTATATGTATATATATCTATATACTGTGTATATGTTAATGCCATTATATTGTTGTGTGAACAACTCACTTTGTATGTATATTTATGATTGAGTGGAAGAAAAGGTGTAGCGACCTTAACTCCGCCATAATAAATAAAGCGAAATAAATAAATAAATACTTCTGATTTATGCTTGTGACTTTCCATTTTCGCACACGTGCGTTTGAATGCAGTTATGGATTATTCTTTACCGGTTAGTGATTTTGGGGAGGTAAAAGAAGTCGTCGAGTCCCGACTTCCAATTATTATTTTATATATATATATATATATTTACGAATGTAAAATGGATTTCAAACACGAAAACCGTAGATAGTCACTTACAACCACGATGGGTACTTTTAAACACTCCATATGTAATTACCTCACAGAGTTTCCGCCATGATTTTTCAGTTTGGGGGTCGTAAAGTCGAAATTGGGAGGGTTTTGCACGATTTGTGACCGTAAAAAATTTAAAGTTGGAGGTTGCTCTCGAAGATTTGGAGGTAAAAAAAACCTTCAGGGTGGGGGGGTCTAGAGGAATCACTGTCCTCATACTTACTTGAAAGGAATTTAAAACTTACAAGTCCGCAATCTCCAGTGAATACAATAAATTGCCATTATAAGCAAAAACGCTAGACAAATCGACATGGAAAATGTATCCAGTGTTAGTGGATGGTATTTCTTGCTAATATAGTTAGGCGATAGTCCTTTACTTGTAATGGAATTCGGATATGTATAGCGTAAGTATTATGTCCCCCAAATATTTTTTTTTTTTTTTTGTAGGTTTGATATTACGTATGCAATAAACTACTACATTCATTGAGTTACTGTTACAGTTCGACCGTGAAGAGAAAACGCGTGGCAAAATTGTGAACTAATGCACTGAGCGAGCTTTAATTTGAACGTGTGTATAGAACATAAGTACTTCAGCTCCAGTGTTTTAAAGATAAGTGCACTTTACAATTAAACAAAAGTTTTTGTTATCAAGCATGCTATAACGTCATTAGACAGAGTCGAACACCATCGAACGAACCTTTTGGTCATAAGAGCACGGGGCATTGAAGAAAAATCTGTGTACATGCACAAGCATACCAGTTTCGAGTATATTGGTTAGTTCAGAGGTTTTGAGTTTTGAAATGTAGAAAGTAGATGTTCAGGACTAAATTCAGAAGTGCCTGGGATTTGTAATTATACACTACAGCAACATTACAATAAACTGTACTCTCTTGGTGTAGTGGCTACCATCACTGACTCGCATAAACATCAACCACTGGAAGTTGTTCATGGTTTCCCTCAGGCTTACCAAGTAAATGCTGAAATAATGCTTATAGAATAAGCTGTAGTGCCCTACCCTTTACCTTCCCCATTCCTTCTGTATTGGTCATAGCAAAGAGTTTATACTTGACGACCTGTAGTTGTAAAAAGCAAGTTATAGAGAAGTTATGGGAGTAATCATGTGAATGAAATAGTCTGAGGTTGCACTTAAAATCACTTAAAATGTGTTTGTGTTTAATTTGCTTGCTGGAGCAACATTTTCACTTTTTAAAAAGCTAGTACTTCCGGTGATTGCATTTGAAATAGAAGGAGGAAGTCAATCATGCAAGTTGACTTAAAGTGCTTTTGGTTTAATCTGCTTGCTGAAGCAACGTTTTGACTTTTCAGAGTAACTCTTGTTTCACACAAAAGCGGTTATGTTTCATCAATTTTGCTCTGTTAGTATCAGCCCACTTTTATAGTAAGAGTATGCTGTGTAGATCGCAAGTAGATTGGCTAAAAACATTTTTGCCTTAGTCCCCTCGCCCACTGGCGACATTTTGTGTTCGTCGTGTCGCTGAAAATTGACACAGTTCCGCGACGCGACAGTCGCTGGATTTAACTTCACATGTCGCGGACATTGGACATTTTCGCAGAAACAGTACCAGTACGTGTGTATAAGTAAAATAAGTTGAAAAATAAATAAATTACGGTATATAGCAGCCCGTAGTGTACTTACCGATACAATTCTTCTCTTTCGGTACCATGTCCTTGAATTCACTGTGGAATATACTACAAACTGTTTCCCACGCTTTTGTCTTTTCGATTCTGTTTCTGTAGGAACCACTGCTAAAGTTCCAAAAAGCAGGTTGTGCCTGAATTTCTGCTATAAAAGCATCAGTGTCGAAAGCTTCCATTGAGCTCATCATTCTGCACTTCCTGGTTGCCGGAAGAAAACTGAATTAAAGACCCTGTCGCTGTCCCGTCGTCGTCAAGTGGCCTAGTGGGCGAGGGTTTAACGACGACAGTGTCTGTCGTCGGTGGTGGGCGCCCGCGACAGGCCGACGACAGTGTCTCGCTTGTCGCTCAATGGGCGAGGGTTTACGACGACATCCATTGTAACAAATGGGAATTCATTTCTTAGCGACATTCCGGACACAGGAATTTGTTTTGTCGCCGTGTCGGGACACACGAAGTCGCCAGTTGGGTGAGGGCCCTTAGTCTGCTTGCTGAAGCAACGTTTTGACTTTCCGAAAAAGCGACGATGAGCGAACGCGCGTGTGTTTCACACAAAAACGTTTTTGCTTTCAGGAAGTTTGCTCTAACCACTATGCGGCCATCGTAGTAGAATGCAATGAAGGAGTGCAGGGTTCCCACTCACCTGGAAAACCTGAAATAGTCAGGGAATCCAGCTTAGCACTAAAAAGTCCTGGAAAAGTCAGGGAATTTCACTAAAAATGTCTGAAAACCTGGAAAAGTCAGGGAATTTGATAGCTTATTGTTTGACGTTCATTTAGCTACAACAGGCATTTAATGTTAGATCGTTTTTGAAATTACTTGGAGGCTAATGTGCCAACCATGAAGCAATTTAAGAAAAGAATACAATGAAATATGTTGATGTATCTTTATTTTCATGCAACTATGATCTTTATTTTCCCATGGAATTATGATACACACACACACACACACACACACACATATATATATATATATATATATATATATATATATACCTGGAAATTTCTCTGACACTGGAAAAGTCAGGGAATTTGATCTAGGCAATGAGTGGGGACCCTGGAGTGTTTGTATAGGTCGCAAGTGACATAATTGGTTTGAATTTTTGGCTGTTTTTTTGTTTTGTTTTTCAGTTGGATTTACATTTTGATGAAAAGGCATGCAATTAAAATATTTCTTACTTTATTTTTGTTTTTGCGTTCTATCTTCATTTTTTTGTCATTTCAATCACGTGATGGCTTGAAAACTGTTGACATCTTCAACTAGATATCAAGTTGCGAAATCCTTTCCTTAAGTGTTCGGCGTGTAATTGTAAGCCATATTGCATAATACTTCCTATTTCAAACCTCGATTCTGACTTTTGTTGTGTGATGATCGTCAGTGTTTATATTGAGGGTTATTGACTGTACGCAACGTTCTTTTGATCTTCGAGAGTGTGGCCAAATTTCATATCCTGGTTCAACTTTCCCCAAGTTCAGCGAAATTGTACTGTATGTCACTCACATCAGCTGATTTATCTCGTGTTGTGCATGCAGAAATTTTGTTCCAGGTCATGAACTTCCAAGTGCAAGACAAGGGCACTTGTCATCATTAATGGGTGATATTATCATCCAGGATGTTTATATATACTTTTCAGATAGATGAGAAATTGGCGTGATTCCAGTTCTTTGTATGATGAATTATGTTGGAAATGGTGTGGTGTGATATTTAAGAATTTTCTTTATGTATAAAAAAATGACATGTAATTATTTACTGCTCGCAAAATATTGTTGATCAGGCCACCCAGAGAAATGGTTAATAAAGCTGATAGCACTTTTTTGCTCTAGTTTTGAACTGCTTGTTGTCATATTTGTTTTGTTAATTTTCAGCATTAATGACCTGTATGTAACTCTATAACAAAGTTGCGTATTTTTATCCAACTGGTGATCCTCTCCGTAAATCCTGGAAACTCCATGGCCTTCTTTTCCACGTCAACCTATATGGTATAGCACCACATACAAACCATGTACAGGTGGGGAAGGTAGTACTTTATTGGAAATTGTAATAGCCGATGTTGCTTTTAATCGGTTCAGCACCATATACTGAAGAGCCTGAACCATATGGAGAAAGAGAGATAAACGGAGTGCCAAGTTGAAATAGTAATAATAGTTTGAACTAAGAGCGATCATTGCTCACTAGTGATACCTAGCGGCCGCTACGTAAATTACATCCATGAGTCAATCCCTTGCTTCTTAGCGCTGTCCTCAAAAGATGGCAGCACTCCAAGTCATTGTGCGTTCGTTATGGATTTAGAGTCCTGCTATCTTTGTCCTTTGGGAAGCGAAAAATGTAATTATTGTTTCACCTTCGTCAGAGTTTCGACAGCAAAATGAAGCACAAATTATTCTATAATATGTTGCAATTTCTAATGTTTTGTTGTCCGGTTGTACTTCACATTAGTTAGTAAGGACAAATAATGTAAGCGTTGCTCCAACAACTTTAAGCAGAACCAATCCTTCAGTACTATGGAGAACTGTCGAATGGAGTGGTTCGGAACTCACTTTATCCGAAACTGTAGGTCTCGTCCTTAGAAGCTCAGTTGTTCGTTTCGGCTGTTCGTAACAATTCTTACTGATTATTTGCAGTAATAATTTTGCTCTTTCAGCATTATTTTTATTCTCTTATTATTTTGTATTTGCTCATTAATACCATCATAAGTTGTGTTATTTTGAGTGTGGACGCCATTTGTAATTGGTAAAGAACAAAAATTAAACGTTTTGATTGAGGAAGTGACGCATAGAAAGTTTCGTAACCTAAGAATGTTATTGTGGAGGAATTAAATGGTTTAATTGGTCAAGCATAGAAATCTCCTCTAAGCTGTAATCGTTAATTATAAACATAGCTTAAGGAGATGTATTGGGTACTACATTGAATGTGATTTGCTAAGCCTACCTGGCTTACGCCATTACTTGTCGAGATATGATATCATTTATGACGATGCCGTCATCGAGATATATCATTTATGACGATGCCGTCATAACTTTGAGCGCCTATAACTCTGAGACACTAAGCAGATTTCGGAATTGCTTCAAATGAACTTTTGAGGGGGGGGGGGGGTTGACGTAAATAACCACTTCCCGAATTTTGCACCATTATTTCAGGGACATACAGTTTCTGCCTCCAGGAAGAGTGGCGACAAGTCTTGTTCGACTCATAGATGATATTATTTTTATTATTAAAATTATTATTTTCCAATTTTGATAATCAAGGTCGCACTATGTTTTTTACTTTTTCCGGAGACTTTGAAAAGCTAAATAAATTGAAATTCATTTTACATTCTAATTCTTTAGTTCACAATGGTTCGTGGTGCAACGTTAATTAAACTCATTTCCCGAAGTCATGTAATGATGAAATTTTGCACAGCGACGTAAGTCGGGTGACAATACAATATTCCATTGTTACTTTCATATAATAATAATAATAAATCACAGCCATATTCATATATTTATATATATATATATTTAAGAGCATATGTTAACATTTTTCTTAATATGGACTTCTTTATCCTAAAGTATTTAAATACTAGCCTGCAGCGATGTTACGTTTGACTAGTCGCAAAACACTTAAGGATTTGAGGCACAAAATATTTGCTTTAGAAAAGGTTTTCGAACACCGAAATAATAACAATAACAAAAAAAAACTAACTAAAAACACACTCTTCTAAATAATTTGTACTAAAAAGTAAAACATAATTTTGTTTATGCATGACTAAAAAGAAAAGTAAGGGGCGCGCCAATTCAAGAATTTATAAAGTGACTGTATATGGGAGCGCGCCTCATGCTTTTCTCTGCACTCACAATTATTTTTTACTTTTTAGTACGAATTGTTTTAAGAAAAGTATGTCTTTAAAAAGTACTTGTTTTTTGTTATTTTTTCAATTAATCGTTCATTCGTTGTAATTGCTAAAGGATAAGTATAGGTTGACGTAACAAATACGTATAAAATACAAAAAAAAAGTAATTAAAAGCATAATTAATACGAACCGTCAGAGTAATGATTACCTTAAATTGAGGACATTGCCGGAAGAAGGGCACATAGATCAAAAACGCATTTTCGGTAAACAACCGTTAAAGATTTAGGTTGAATGTTACCAAGAAGTTTTTGAAATAATATTTTTATCATTGACACCATTATAATAGAGCATAGAATCAGGTTTGAAAACTGGTAACTAACCTGATAGAATTCAAAGTTTGCGTGAAAATATAGTGAAAATTGTGTATGCATGTTATGTGCCCTTCTTCCAGCAATGAAAGATTTCATGGTGATGACTGATTTCATCTCAAATCATGCAATATTGAGAAAATTTGGTCAGAGGCCGTCACGGATTTCCCTAAAAATAAATTATATGTGATTTTACTATCCCAATAACGAACATTTCCACCCTCAGTTTTGAAAAATTGGCCCCCATATTTTCTGGAAAAATTTCAAAAATGGGGGCATGGCACAAATTTGCCCACCAAGAATTTTTTTTTCACCATAATTTTTGAACCGTTAGAGATAAATGGACAGTTCTTTTTTGTTTGTTTAAAAGCTCTTGTTTTTCTGCATCTTTCTATATAATGCACATGTCGGGTAGCACTGGTAGTACCAACTTGAATTTTTTTGCAAAAAAATAAATAAATAAAAACACCCCCAATTTCCACCATTTTCTCACAAAAGCAAGTTTACATTATCTACTTTGAAATAAAAAAATAAAAAAAGGGATATGTTTGCTTTGTTTTCCAGCTATTGAATTAGGTTGAAGAAAGAAAGCACAAATAATTCTAAACACAGTATGTAATACAAAAGAACATTGAAAATGACAGTAACAATAGTTTTGTTAAATTAGTTGCCTCAGGAAATATTTCTTCTAATCTCTTTGTTCTAGATTGAAAAAAAATGCAATCAGCAAGAACTAGTATGTTGCACCTAAAAAGACCAAGGTTTTAAGAACCCATTACACAGCCTGAACGGCTGGAGTTAGAAAACGAAATTTGGTATGACGGTCTATCATCACCAGTAAGTTACGAAACTATTACAAAATGGGTCCAAAGACGCCATTTTGGATCCAAAATGGCGGACCCCCCAAAATTCTTTTTCAACACCGTTTGAGCCAGAGATATGAAATTTGGCATAAAGGTGTATTATGAAAAATTGTTGAGAAAATATTGCATTTTGAGAAAGTCGCCATCTTGGATTCAAAATGGCCGCCTAAAACATTTTCCACATCGTTCTAGTTGTGGCACCAATTTCACTCATTCACTTTCAATCGAGAAGAACGTCTTTTCCCCGGTTACGGGCTAATTCACGTGTTTTATGTGTGATCTGACGAGACCAAAGTTTCTGTCACACTGTGTAAATGATTGGCCTCTGACGGTAAACATGTGAAGTTCTACATCAAACGCATTGTTGAACCATAAACAAAACTTGATCATAGCCGAGTTGAGTTTTTTTCCGCTATCAGGGTCCGAAAGCAAGACGACGACAGTGTTCACTTGCGGAAACTTTTCTACCAAGCTAATGAATAGAGATATTGACTTGAAATTTGCAGGACATGTGGAAAAGAACATGGCGGATCGTTTGAAGCGATTGTCGGAAAATAGCACATAGGTCTATGTACCCGTCTTCTATTTGCAAACATACCATCAGCAACATTGGTTGACTTCAGTTTTTACTAACGCACATTACTAGTTACATACCATGGAATGTATCCATGTACACACTGTACTAAACGTTTTTAACTTATAGTTGATATTTCCCTCTTCCTCGAGCCTCTTTCGGTAGACGTTTGTACTGCAGAATTGTTTTACCGGTGTATATCACCCCCGCCCAGTGGCGTAGCAAGGGAAGGTTCCGGGCGTTCCAGGTTGATTTATGTGGGAATTGTTTTACTCGTTTTATGTCTCTCAGAAGTGGAATATTCAATTCCTGATTTCACATAATTTTTCTTAATGACTGTTTTGACGCATACTGTTTTGTAAATATGAAGCTTTTGTCAAATATATTGACGTAATGTATTATTAATAGTTGACCATATAAAACACAATATTCCAATTGGAAATTATATTGTCTGTTTAGATAATAACGCATTTTTATAAAATATCACGAGTTAAAATAAATATGACAAGAAACTGGGCGAAAACAGAAGTTAAATTTGACGCTCCTCTGAGGTATAAGACGAGTAAAATAGTTCTCATATAAGGCAATGGGGAGTGTTTTACCAAAATGGCGGGTGTGGTCTACACCGTTGAAAATGTCACTCTCTCCTTATATCTTTAAACAAAGTTGGATTTCGGAGTTAAGGCTCAATCCAAGTGGGGTTTCCCGCCTTTTTCGTTTTACGTCAGTTATTCAAATTTCAGTAGAGAAAAACAGAAATTGACTTCCACAGACCAAAGTTCGTTTCGTTCTTCAATAATGAGTACAATTACTTTTCATTAAATGCTAGTAGTAACTGCAGGATTGTGTGCAGACAATATTGGGACCTTATTCTGTCCGAAAAGTGTCTGCACACAATCCTGAGTTTACTATTAATAATTTGTTAAAACTAATTGTACTCATTATTGAAGCACGAAACGAACTTTGGTCTATGAAAGTTAATTTGTGTTTTCCTCTACTGAAATTTGAATAATTGACGTAAAACGAAAAAGGCGGGAAACCCCACTTGGAATTGAGCCTTAACTGTGGAAAAATTTAGGCAATTTAGGGATTTTCCCGACGGATCTAGATTGTTTTGGAAGGCTACGTAGCGACTAAAGACCTACTCTCCTGAATTGAAGTAAATTTTACTAAAATATTATAGTTTGTGAAAATGTCTAAGATTGAAACCGTAAGGATGACAGGTAGTTGAATATTTTCAAGGAGAGGACTGAAAGCAGGAGAAATAAGCGTCAGGCTCAACTGTTAAGCCGGACAGAGGACACGAAAAGCAGGACTGTCCCGCGAAAAGGAGGACAAATCGCCACCCACCCCAACCTTTTTTCAAACTATATGAAGTACCACTATGTTTCTTGTACGTGTTGTTCATTCTCGGATGTCGCAATGCTATACAATATATACCTGCTTTTATTAAAGCGTTATAAAGTACTAAATGAAATGGGCAAAATTAATACTTTTGATGTTCGCAAAAAAAGAAAAAAAAATCATGCCATTGGGAAAGAATAACAGAGTGAAGCTTTCAGAGCAGCTACAATGTCACTTTTGTGATTTACACGTGCAAAAGCACTTAAACGCAAACAATGATGGGAATGTGGTGGATTTTACGTCATTACTATCGCGTTAATAGCACCGTTCGTATGGAAATTATAGACGAAACGTCTCAGACCGATCCTACACAAGGAAAACGGAAACATTAAATGTAAATGAATATTCTTTTCATTTCAGTGGTGTAATTAGAAACATTATTCATAATCATAATTATGAAATCGTAGAGTGTGAAAAGATTTGCCTCGTGTATAGGAAGCGCTTCTTGAAATATGACGGATGTTTCCCATTCCAGTGTTACTATTTGGTCAATAGAGAATGTGAACACCGTAGATTGTTTGTTCAGTTTTAAACAAACATTTGAGAGGTGAGTTGATAGTAAAATATAAATTACTGTATTAATGGTTTTTATACCGATATACCCGAGCGGCCGTATCTGCGTGTCTGTCGCTTTGGCTTAGCAATCTGAAGTTGGGAAAGGTCCCAGCGACACCCATCCTGACTAAAGTTTTTCCAGGTTTTTTCATCAGTTGGGATAGATCCCATCGACGCCCATCCTGACTAAGGTTTTTCCAGTTTTTTTCATGAGAGTTGGGAAAGATCCCAGCGACGCCCATCCTAACTAAGGTTTTTCCAGCTTTTTTCATCAGTCACACCAAGTAAATGTTGGAATGGCACTTACTAACTAGGCCCTGGCTGACTATCTTCCAACATCCTCTCCCCCAGCCTACCCTGGCCTGAGGATGAAGTGTCTAAAGACCATAAATAAATTGTTCCTAAATATTCTACCAATAGTGAATAAGGCGAACAGACTATAGTGTTTTTTCGACATTGCTCACAGAAGTTGATAGATAAGTGTAAATTATAAATTGGAAGCCACATTGGGGAAAGCCATTTTCAGTATCCTGCCTTCCGAAAAATGTCCTTATTTACAGTTTGACGAAAAATTTCGCAGTTAATGTTGTACCGAAGTTTTTGTTGTTTTTTGTATACCGATCATTTTTTCGTTTATTTGGAATGTTTCATCCCATGCCTGATGAGTGAACAGTAGCTAGCAAGAAGATCTGCTTGTTAATTGATAAGAGATAAGATGACAGAGTTTAGTTAGAATAGTTTAATGCAATATGCATTAATTTCAGCAGTAAGAAACAATTATTAATTATTGATTTTCAACATTAAAGGTCAGTTTACAATCGACGGCTAAGCTTCTAGGGCTAACTTGAGGGCAAGTCATATTTCGGACAATGAGAGGACGCAAAATGAGACTTGGCCTCAGCTTAGTCCTAGCCAGAAGCTTAGCCGTCGATTGTAGAACTTACTTGACTCTTAATTGTTTCATGCTTTTATATTTCGTAGTAAAACTTTGATAAATCATCTTTGGGCCATTTTAGTAACAATTGGCCTAAAGTTGCTAAATTTAGTGATACAGAGCAGCGTTGAAATTATTGTAAACAACGTAATTGTAATCTCAAGTCAGTCGTTTCCAATCTTCAGAAAACACATGGAGATAATTGTTTCAACTGTTTGCCAGTGATTTTCGTATTCCTTAAAGAGATTGTTTCGGCTAGTATTTTGTTTTTGAGATGCTAGATGGAATTAGCATCGACCACGGTCGCTTGCCTGGTGAGGATTCTCGGAACTTTTTCTCTTCTCACAAATAGTGTTTAGCGCCAAAACTGGTCAGTGTTGCTAAACGAATATAAGAAGTATTTTGTAAGAGGACTCAGTCATTCTCATAAATTACTACCATATGTTTGGAAAAGTGGAGGGATTGGGATGACATTTAATATAATAAATTATATTAAATAAATCGGGAAGGTTCCAGGTATTGTAAAGTATTGTAGATAGTAGTATAATATTCAAGGAAAAGTATGCTCTACTTTCATGTTAATTCTATGCTCCATAATGCATAACTGCAGGACGATAATTTGCATGATTAATTGCTAATTAACTAATAATTAGTCGGTGTTTATTTTACAAAAAACATTGTCCCTTTTGATATTTGAAACAGAATTCAATAACATTTGTTCAAAATTAGCAGAAAATAAAAAAATCACAAGTGCCCCCTTAAATATCAAATATGACATAGGACCTTTATCTAGGGATGGCCACTTCCGGAAAATCTTCCGTTTTTCCGGAAAATGTTACCATCCCTGTTTATGTAATGTTCCAGCATAACTGTGGAACAATTTCATCCAAACTTGGTACATATATCACTTACAACCTAGAGAGATACTCTGGAGGTAAAACACCCGTAGCACGCATCGGGCGGGTGGGAAGGGGGTGACATATCCAAATCAGTTAATAGATCATGATTGTAAGATATATCCTTGCAGGCTGAGCAACCCACATCACATTGTAGTTTGCCGGGTTGACTACCTCCAAGTGGGCAAATTTCGCATGACTATCAATAATTCATTAGCGACTGCTATCTAACAGGTGGACACTCAGATCTACAAGATATTTTAAATCAGCATAAGAAACCAAGTTTGAGCGTAGAGGATTAGGTACCATTGGCCAGTGGATGGAGAGAAATTGGCTATAAAAGTTGTCAATAGCATTGTTGGACAGCAGTAGTGAACGGTTAGATGGTAACTCCCATGATGACTGGTGGTATAGTACTCGCTCGGACTTTGGGTTCGATTCCTAGCTAGTTCCACAAATCCATGCTACTTTCAACTTATGGAGTTCACACAGGCGCACAGGGCTTTTGTGGAGAGGGAATATCGTTCTTATTCTTTTCGTTAAAGTGCCATGGTTTACACACAGTGTACGTATGTTCAGATGTGTTTTCTTGGAACGTTAAGTGGTTATGCTTGTTCGTGGTGGAAACTGGTTTGACGTTGTCCAGGATAGAATCCAATGGCGAACGTTTGTTATTCCATCAATCAACTTAGTTAGTTAGTTACTTGTGCTTGTGTTAAATCATGAATGTACATTTGTTTTGTCGTGACCTTCTACTTTTTATCGTGTGCATATCTTAAAGTATAACGATTAAATACTCTATTCTTAAGGTCGTTTCCTCTTTGCCTGCGTCACTACTGTCTTTTTTTTTTTAATAATTATTTTAGTGATATCTGACAATTAAATTATGAGACTTTTCGTATTCGCAACCTTTTACTATGATATGTCATGTTTGATCTTGAGCTTTTCCTGATTTCCACCACAAGTGGCGTGGTCCTGCAGTTACTATTTTTGGGGATGCATATAGTATTGAAAGGTTGTGAGTAGGACTTCCCCGTCACAAAAATTAGTGCTTGAAAGAAGTTTTTTTTTTCGGTTACTACGAGACGAACACTTTTTCTAATCGTGTTCAAATTTTCTGCAATCGTTTTCATAGTTACTCTTTTATCAGATTGCATAATTTCGTGATAATCTGTGACTCCATTTTTTGTGATGAGCATCACAAAAGTCGGCTTCTGGTCACCCCTGAAAGAAACACTCTTGAGACACCGAAAAGTGGTAAGTAAAGACCTGCTTTGACCACCGGGTTATGTCTGGTCCTATAGCATAGATCCGTTGACCTGATTGACCCGTTTCAGCTGTGTTGCACAGAAATCATTAGCTTTAATATCAATGAAGATCCAAAGTTGCAACAGCCATGACTCCTAAAACTGGTTTGTCCACAATCCTGATATAGGCCTACATGAAGTATACACCTATGAATCCAGTTTAACTTCGTAAGATCAGTTTGTTGGTTTGTCAGATAAATTTACGCACGCAACCCAAGATTAGAACTATAGTAGAAACAATAGCTCCAACTTTTTGCTACATTACTATAGCAGCCGAACGAAACTTGTTCAAACAAACGGTTCCTAGCGTGGGAGAATAGAAATATCACTGAAAATAATGATTTTTCAGATGCGTTTAGGGAAAGTACACGGAAACAACATGGCCATCAGTCGTAAGTAGGTGAAACAGACTCTAGCCTCCCTAACCCTATTCTGGCTTGCGCCAAAGTTAAATAAAATCTATAAATAAAATGTTGAAAATTCTTTGTTATAGGTAAATCTCCAGAAATAGGGCTTTTTGAACATTAAAGAAAAAGAAAATGCAACCATTATAAATTGTAAAATATGTTAGTTTTAGGAATCTTGGAGGCATTGTGGGTAGATATTAAATGTACTTAGAGATCAATATTTTATTATTTATTTAGTCTGTTTACAAAAAATAGAATAATTTCCATGGAGTTGGCCTCTTTAAAAACTTTTTTTCGTTGCCATGTTCCTTATAGTGAGAATACAATGAAATCATGAATGAAATGTTTAGTGTTGGGCTTCTGCTTGTGATTATGGGAACTATGATTATGAGTTCCATTGAGTTGATGATGAATACGTGAGACATACCTGATTTTGACTCTTCTATTTCACAATAAGTCGACTGTAGAAGCATTCACCTTGTAGATCCACTAAAACAAGACTAAGATGGCTGCGTCCTGTCTAGTGTATGCAAAACAGTGTTGCCAGCTTCACACTTTCATTACAACGTGTTTGTCAATCCATGGAGTTGATAAAAAAAAAGGGGGTTCATGTGTTTCAGTAAATGTAATTCTCATACTAATAGGTTTACTGTCGATTTAATTACGATTCATGTTTCGAAATCAATTAGGGTCGCGGTGGCTTAGTTGGTAGAGCGCTAACCTCAGGTCGTCGGTTCGATTCCTGTTCATGCCATATGGGTTTTGTGGTGGACAAACACCGTGCGTGTGAGTTTTCTCGAGGTTCTCCCGTTTCCTTCCACTTTCTTCATTCCACCAATTCTCCCATCATTATCCATCCGACCTGAGCCAAAGTTGCCTAAGGGTCTTAAAAACTAAATTGAAATTGAAATCAATTATTGTGAAGGATAATTATTGAAAATTAACTGGAAAACTATACACACACATTGAAAGCATGTGTCAAGCATGAAAGTGAACATGAGTTTCATTCCATGGAGTTGATTTTAAGCCTGTTTGAAGCTAGTTAACATGAAATATTAAAATACTAGCTGATTTGCCCGCCCGTTGGTGTGGGGTGAATAGAACATACCACCCCCTCATGCCGATGGGGATTGAACTTGGATTTAAACGGCATTGGGAGTGTTACTATTCATCTCAGCAGTCCGAGAACTATCGATTCGACACCAATATCAGTCGTTTTCCATTACTTTTACATGCCATACCTTCCCACCCCGACCTCGTTATGTGTGTGTTACCTAAGATAACCGTTACTAATAGGTTGATAGTAACTTGAAGGTAGTCAACTCGTCAAACAGCATTGTAGTGTGGGTTGCCGCGTGCTTTGCTTTTAAATTTTCCAATATTTTTATCACCGCCATTGGAATTCAGTGGACAATTGGATGGTCGATTATCTTTGAAACTACTACTTTGAGAATCAAAATGATATGACATTTTCCCAGTTTAGTCAAGTGTCTGATTATGTGCGAGAAATCATTCCAATCGGTCAAGTACTTTTTGCGTGATGCTCACGCACACATAGTCACTTTTAATTTTATATATAGAGATGAAAGTAGATAAAGACTGGCCTAGTTATAACAAGTGTTTTAAGAAACAAAAAAGATTTATTAAAATGGATTTAAGAAAGAAATCCTTTTTTAATTATTTTTATGTACAATAGATGAATATTCACCCTGCGAGATATGCAACCCACATTTCACACAATAGATGCGGCGTTGCGTGCATTTAAGGATAATTTCCAATTATTTTATTAATAAATTAATTAAAGTTAACTGGATTATTGTTAATGTATATGCAATGATTGAATATTGTCATCAGAAGCAAGCAAGTTTACAAAATTTCAAAGAAATCGGATGATGGGAAGTGAGTTAAAAATTAAGTACAAGATTTGTAGGAGAGATGATTACAGAGTAAGTTAATGTAGAGCGTGTAAATAAAAGCCAAGAAATTAATTTCGGGCTTATCTTTTGTAAGAAACTTATACAGTTTCACAAAATGTCCCATTGCAGAATGACCCTTATAGAAGTGTGTTATTAGTTTTCACCTTTCAGGGTTTTACATAAAATAGAATCCCGTTGCGAAAAGTAAATATATATTTTGAAACAGAGATTTTTTTTTGTAAGTTGATGTGTTCGCTGTTACTGGTCCAGCGTGTCTACAAAGGAGCAGAAGAAGTAGTACCTTTGAAACTTAAGTATTTTTCCTTTGATGTAGCCTCTGAGATATCAGTATTTTTCCTTTGATGTAGCCTCTGAGATATCAGTCACATGCATTTTGCTAGGAAGTCAGTAACCTTAAATCAAAACTAAATGTACATTTTGGAAAAACGCCAAACTGAAGTCATTTCAGAAAATTAATTATGTCTTCCTCTATAAGTTACAAAACACGTGAATATCACGAGTTATGTGAACGGTGAATCGCAAATTTTGAAATATATTGGTTTTCCAAAACTAAGCATGGAAACATAGTATTAAGTATATACGTGCACGATTTTTGTTGTTACCAAATGTTTGTTTGGTTTTGAGTCCTGTTATTGCAGAGATTCCCTTATTACACGTGAAATTGATAACAGTTTTATTTCAAGATGCTCCTTCGATTAATTTGAACACTTGCATATTTTCTTTAAAAAAAAAATATTGAGCATGGGCGATTGAAATATTCGTATTGTCTCATTTATTTTGCAGTATTTAGTGATCGCAAACACTGCTACCGAGCCGCTGTAGCTCAGTGGCAGAGCGTTGGTTAGCATTCGGGAGGTCACGGGTTCAATCTCAGCGGCCGACCATCCTGACAGATTTTTCCAGGGGTTTTCCTCAGTCACACTAGGCAAATACGGGGATGGAACCTTCAATATAGGCCCTGGCAATCACATTCCCGAATCCTTTCCCATTCCCTATCCCGGCCTGAGCCTCAGATGCCTAAAGGCCATAAATTAAAGTAATTCATTCATGCAAACAGTGCTAATTAGTTTTTTTTTTTTTACAAGGAAATGTCAGAAATGTTTTTTTGGCGCTATTTACATAATAGTGCGGTTTTATCATTGATAAGAAAAATTTCTGGAATGCAGTTATTTTTTCCATGGTGGTTAGCGTCTTTGATTTTACAGTTTCCGTTAGTATAAAGAATATTGCACCTAGCCGAAAATGCAGGTAACCTTTAATAACTAATTTGACTGTAATTCAGGTTGGAGGTCCAACTGTTTTGCTATCGAATCAACATAGTGAAAGGGTTGAAAATGTGTTTGAGATGATAAATACAGCTTCAGGACAATCGGGATATCGTGCTCACACATTATATATAAAAAAATCTTTAGACACGTTCTACTGCAAGATTTATTTCTTTTTATTGAAAGAAATTGGATTCCTAGAGAAAAGAACCGACCGAGACGATGTCCAAATGGAAGATGGGTAGATGAAATCAAGCGTTTTTCAGGAGCTACATGGATGAGGATAGCAGCAGCCCGATATATGTGGAAAGAAAAGGGGGAGACCTTCATCCAGCAGTGGATAGAAAACGGCTGAATATGATGATGATTTAAAGAAACTCGTATCTCTAGCAAATCTTATCCCAGATGGAAGCTGCAGTTCCAGATTCCGTGAATTGATCAAAATAGCCGAACGAATGGACACTCTTATCTTGAAGTATATTTTCAGGTCAGATGGATGTTGAATTTATTTATGGACTTCTATGGCGCAGGCCGAGATAGGGTAGGGGAGATGTTACTGGAAGGAGTCTAAGTGGATGGTACTATCTCCGCTTTTTGTCTGGTGTGACTGAAAATATAAACTGTTAGAAACTCTCTCAGGATGACCAGTCTCGGGGATTGCTCCCGAATGCGAAGCTGACGCTGTACTAACCAAGAAACGTCCAATATCGATTTAGCTCAGATGAAATTCTGTACAAATTGACTGTGATTGCACTCACAATCACAGTATTCCCCAGCAAGAATGAGTCGAAGATGGTTTGAAGTTTCCATAATTGGATGGATACAGTGTACCACATTGGATAGGTACCTAGGTTGGGCGTACGGTTTTACATGGATTCCGAACTACTGAATCCCAGTGAGTGTGACCAGACTGCTCAGTGTTCGAACGCATTTTTTTCTCCTTTCCGTTTCTATAACAATCGTACAATAATGCCTTCTCTGTATCCAAAGGACAAGAAAGAAAAGGAATGGGAAGGGGCTGAATGACTGAATATTAGTATATATATATATATATATATATATATATATATATATATATATACTAATGAATTTGAATTTATTTTAAGGCCATTAGGCAACTAAGGCTCAGGCCGTATGGATGATGATGGGATGAATTGGTGGAATGAAGAAAGTGGGAGGAAACGGGAGCACCCCGAGGAAACCCATGCACACGGTGTTTGTCCACCACAAAGCCCACATGGCATGAGCAGGGATCGATCCGACGACCCCTAGCACCAGAGGTGAGCGCTCTACCAACTGAGCCACTG
>JAGDQP010005938.1:0-40121 GCA_022664845.1 Lepisma saccharinum | reverse complement strand
CCCGGAAGTGTGCTCGCCGAGTGATGCCATCCCTCAGACATGAAAGGTTGTAGATCTTAGCTACCTAATAAAAGTCCTCCAGTTTGCTTTGAGAAATCCACTACAGTTTCTAGAGATTATTTAATTTTTTCAGTGAAACTCAGCGTTTTCTGTTGTTTTTTTTTTAGTTGGATCAGTTTCTTAGTTTTGTTAAGGACGTAACATTTGGTCACTATAAAGTAAGGATGGCCAAACAGATCGGGATATCGGATATCCAGATCCCGGTTTCGGATGTCCGGATCTGGCTATCCCTACTCTGGAGCATTGCATACTGATTAGGGGTTATTCAGAAGCCCGAAGTCAGTCCCGGAATTCCTACGTTCCGAAGTTCCGGTATCACAACAATTGGTCTTCCGATTCCGGAATACTGATTTTCATTCTGGAATTCCGAACACACTTAGGCCATAATACTAATACAGTTTTTTTCTTTAAATTATTTAAACAGTTATATATTTAAATTTAAGGAAGACTGTTTTGTGGTTTTGGAAAAGAACCTAGTTTTATTGAATTAGTATTAGAGGTAAATGCAAACAATCTTATATAATAAATATAACATCATATGTTATGGCATATTCCATTCTTCTGTTAGACGTTGTCTATAAAGAACAATGTCTGTATCCGCGTATTTGTGAATTGTTTTAACAAGTAACATAATGAATAATCTTAAGAATAACGAGTTAGTAGGATAAAAAATAATTAGTGCGAGCAATTTCTGCCTATTTACGAACTGTTGGTATATTTTTGTCGTTTTCCTTTGGTCGTGTGATATAATCTATGTGTGTGGAAAATCAAGTCGTTTGTAGTTGTTCACACTAGGTACAACGCAGAAGATGGGTTAGGTTGAGCGATTTTATTGGTATTAGCCTGTAAGTAGGCTAAAGTAGATTTTGAGCACAGTATATACAGTTGGGGACAAAACTTGGATTACCCGCGAATTAATCTGAAGGCTCTGCAGGTTAAAGGTACCAGAGCTGAAACAGGTCACTAGGTGTTTGGGTCACCGGGTGTATGGTTGAGACCCAATGACCCGAAGGGCACAGCAAGGTGTTTCATTGTTTCCTTATGACATTCGATGTCTGACCATGTTTTTTTTTCAGGGCTGACAGTAACTGGGGTTTTTACCACACACAGCACCAAAAATACGACGCCAAGAAGTAGCTAACAACCTATGGAAAAAGCCTTGAATCTTCGGAAAGTATCCGCGGAGGTGTACAAGTAGCCCTCCCTTCGGAAAGTTTATTTTGAAACAATTTGTGAATGTCACAATTGAAAATATTGCTTGATTCAAGCCACAGGAACAAGGCTAGGTCACATCGAGTCAAAACAGGGTCGTTGGGTTACTGGGTCAAGATTGGGTTACCGAATCAGTCACGTCATTCGGGTCAAGTGTCGGACCGGGTCACCCACGTCCGGGTCAGGCAGGGTCACCAGAAGTGATCCGGTTCCAAGTACTAGTTATGAACCAGGAAGTCGACCAGTTAATGATCCAACATTCGTTACAATTCATTAAGGAGAGCCGAAGAACATACAGGGCGGTCCACATTTTGTCCCTGGCTGTAGGTATGTGTGATAATGTGTGATGTAGTCGCTGTGTAAATTGCTATACAGATGTGTTTGTGTTTCAGGTTCAATATGCTTGATGTGATGTCGAATATCCAGGAAGTATACCACAAATGGGAGAAGCGCAATAAGCCGGAGATACGGCTGGCTACGAACACAGGTCGCAAGGAACCACAGCGGGCTATGAGACTTCTCAGTGGAAATGAACTCAAGAGATTTTATGAATTTAAGCAGAAGAGACGGCAATTCGACAAAGAAGCTACAAACGTGGTAAGTGAATTTAACCCTCGATAGGTAAGGTGAAGTTTCGGGAAATAAATGGTAAGGTTGGGTCAAATTAGGTTTCTCTTAATTTACCAGAAGAAAACGATGAACTTAATCGTAAAAACAGGCTTATTAATACATATTAATTTCGCTTGATATTGTTACATTCATTGTCTTAGAGAATATTAAAAAAAAAAAGAAAATATTTTTCTGTTTTATGTTAGTCATTTTGGTGTATTGTTATTACTTTTGAAAATTTGGAAAGCAGTAACTTATCAGTCCATATTGGTTCACGATTTTTATCAAGCTTGAAGTTAATTTCGTTTTCGTCATCGTCATCTCCTCTCTCTGGACTCAAAATATCTGCATCTTCAATCTTAATAAAACCGTGAGTGTAACAGTGGAACACTCCGAGCACAGAATAGTCACTATTCGACAAAATATGATCCTCTAATGTACATTTGGATTTATTATGTCGTCTTTCGAAATCTGACACTTCCTCTTGTCTTTATAGTTCGGCTGTTATCTCGTCAGATGTAGACAAATTTATTGAAAGCCAAGACAGAAAATGATAGAGAAAACCGCAAACAACAACATAAAATTATATGTATATACATATATACACATATTAATGATACGTTAATGGTAAGGTTGGGTCGGATCCGACCGAGAATTTACTAGATCACGTCTGAAAGGAAACAGTATTCTTTACCCGAGCGACACGAACACTCCGACGACTTCTTGAATGAGGGGATGGTTACCTGACGCCACGCGACGCCCTTTGCAGTTTGCAGGCTTGTGGGTTAGCTAGGTATAAGTAGGGTTTGAAAAAAGAACTGCACCCAGGCGGTTTTTATCGGGCTTTTTCGGGTTCTTTTGTGGGGGTGGGTGGGGGGGGTGGGGGGGGGGGGGGGGAGCTTAGAAATAAAATGTGAATACATGTAAATCACTCCTGTGGGATCGGAAGTCTTCTAGCGGACCTGTTCTGTATGGGGGGGGGGGGGGGGGTCTCACTTCTTGGTATGTGCAGTAGATTCAAGCCGCGGCGTGGAGCATAAGATAATTGTAGGTTCCGGCATTCCCCCATTTACACTTTTACAGTAGGGATTGCCAGATCCGGATTTCAGAAGGTCCGTATGTCCGAGATCTGGATACTTGATCCGGGTTTCGGATATCCGGTCCAATGGATTCGTGCGATTTCGGTCGCAGATTCAAAGACTTAGTATTCGGACTTCGTTATAATTATTTATCTGAAACGGAGATGCCGGGATGGTAAATTATGATAGACCCTGACCAATAGGCCTACCTCACCCCGACCTGCGCCGAAAATGACAAAAGGCCATAAATAAAGACAATTTAATTCAATGTATCTGAAACTCGGAAAATATATTTTATAGAGATATTTGTATATTGTTATTGTTTGCTTGTCCAAAAAGAGCTGTAACAAGTAGCCGCATAACATTCATGCTTCTGTTATCTCTTTTTGTTACTGAGAGAAAGGGAATTGATAGAAACATTTTTTTTCAATGTCCTTTAATTAAAAAAAAGAAGTGTGTTTTATTTCTCAAAGCAAATTAATCTGGAAAAAGAATTTCGTATTTTATTTACATCCCTGCATGCTTAAAAAGGGAGAGGACAGATGTTTTGTTCTTTTCTTTTTACAACGCTATGTTTGACGTAATGCACTGAAAGACTACGTGCGTGTGTTCAATCTCCGGATATCCGATACTCGGTTCTGGATATCCGATATCCGGATCCGTTTGGCCATCTCTAATTTACAGATGAGACTGAGGAAAATGAGGGAGAACCCCATTTGAGATTGTTTCACTGATCCATCTAAGCAGGGTCTGATCTTTTAAGTCCGTAGGCAACTTTGGCTCAGTCTGCATGGAAGAAGATGGAAGAATTGGTAGAGTGAAGGAAGTGGGCAAGAAAACCTACGCACATGGTCTTTGTTCACCACAAAGTCCACATGACACGAGCCAGGATCAAACCAAGGATCTCACGCACCAAAAATGAGCGCTCTACCACTGACCCATCGCGGTCCGAGCAGGGTCTAAATTGCCGCTCAACCTTTCCAGTGTTACTTGGTCTTCCGGCACACGAACCACAGATAGAGTAACCGTAGTGGTGGTTATTTTTAAAAAATCCTTTATTTTCTTTTCATTTCCTGTTTAGTTCTGTGCTTGTGGGAATAGCAAGTGTGTTGTAATTTTGCACTGAATTTGATATGACAAAGACGTATTTTATAATTTTATAATATACTTTTAAGGTTAATGTAAAGCAATGATCACCAACAAAAGATGGCAGCACTATTCCTATGTCGTTATATGTCTAATGTATTCTTATCGTTGCATGAAATTTCATTGCTGCTTCTATAAATTAAAGCCTAGAGAGTTTAAACTTTGAGAGAAGAAAGTTCATAACCAATTCAAGAGTTTGATCAATGCCGATTTTTTATTTTCGTTTTTCTTCATTGTTGAAATCGCTTAATTGTTGTTATGGATATCCAAATCTATAACAATGAAGCACTTTCAACAATGAGAAAAAAGAAAATAAAAAATCAGCATTGATCAAACTCTTGAATTGGTTATGAACTTTCTTCCCTGAAAGTTTGAACTCTCTAGGCTTTAATTTGTAGGAGCAGCATTGAAATTTCGTGCAACGATAAAAACATATTAGACATATACGGAGATAGTGCTGACATCTATCTTCAGAGGCTGTTACTTTACACTAACCTTAAAACGTGGTGAACAGGGAGTGTGTTTGAGATACCCATTTGGAAAGCGTTTGCTTACAGCTGCTCCAATGGCTTAAGTAGTAGAGTGTCGGATAGCTGACCGGGAGGCCGGGGTTCGATTCTCATCCAAGTCAACTTTTTTTTTCCACAAAAACATTTTTATGTTGTAACTACTTATGAATAAATGTTCCATTTTTATTGTTTTTCTATTTTTAACGTTTTATACGTGCTTACACTTGCTCGACCGTTCTTCGAGTGACGCTCACAAACGAGTCTGTTAGCGGGACTCACATATATACAGCTAATTTCGGATCTAGCGAACTATAAATTCGATTTTGATGCTTGAACTTCCATTTGAAAGCTCTTTGCCATACTAAGACAGAACAAGATTTGGGTCAGTAGGACCTCCCTGGGATCAGTAGGATCACTTCTTTTGTGAGCATGGTTCTTGCATCATTCTTCCCTTTACTTCGAAAGGTTTTTTGTACCGATATGTATATACATCAAGACATTACTGACCGGGAATACTACTGTGGTCACACTCCCTATACTGACTGGTCTAAAAGTGTAGGATGAAGTACAGTAGAAGGAGGAAGATGATTCTGATATCGACGCTTGTTTCTTCCTAGTCAAGAAGGTTCGTCGAACAAAGATTGTACTATTAGGCAGGAACCAGGGTCACTTTCACTGACACAGCCTGACACGAACATTGGTGACCCGGTCTGCGATCTTTAATGAAGTAAGAATTTTCGGCGGCGTATTTATCGTGCTGTGGGCGTGGCACCTCCGGTGCCGGTCACCCGCTGAAAGAAACACTGTTCAAACGCAAGGAAATAATTGAAACTGCTTTGCCCTCCGGGTTACCGGTTCAGGACGGAGACCCGGTCCAAAACTTAACCCGAATGATCCAATTGACTTGTAGTACGGTTTCAGCTGTAGTACGAACTCTGTGGGTTTAACCTCAAGAAAGTTCTCCATACGATTCTGTGGGGACATAAATAACAAATTCAGTATGTGTTGTCTAATTCTGAGTTCTGTAGCCGCGAGGGAGGAGTCGTAGCGTGATCATGGGTGGGAAGACACTTTTAATAGCCAATGGGAGGTGGGCAGTAAGAGCGCGAGTTCTCGCGGATTGCTTTGCACTTCCCACTTCACCGCGCGAGCTAACCAATGCCCCTCTCAGAGGTCTACAGAACTCAGAACTCCACTATACTTTCCGTATTACGATACAGGAACATTCAGAAATGCTGGCTAGACAACGTGAATAAGATTTGAATCAAACCCGACTTCGAATTGAAGAAAACTGGACCTCGAAATATCGGGGACATGTTATCTATCAATCAGTAATGTCGTCGAGTTCGCGGTATAACGATATTTTACTGTTAAAGTTTTACGTCTGCGTTTAAGAAAAGAACAACAGACGCAGGTTATACAAACTTTTGCTTTCCACATCACTGAACTCCACATAAATTAATGTGAGGAAGTTGTCCTATTAATGAAGTCATCTCATTATGAAGTCATTGTTTTCGGTCGTTGTCGCACAAACTTTTTTTTTTTTTTTATACTGTAACTAAACGTTGAGAATGTTTTAACTGGCCTTTTTTTAATCAATGTCATCAAAGTTCAATGTTTGACTAGTTGTGGAGCATCTATTGACAGTATTTCGAATGATGGCATTGAAGCTTCGTAAAACGTTGGCAAACTGTATTTTTTATATGGGCTAGTCTAGTAACTTTGGACTTCGGCCCATCACGATTCGCCTTTAGCTGTTAAAATCCACACTCGTGCCCCTTCCGGGACTCAAACCCGGGACCTTCGAGCCGATGGCCTACCGTCGCAGATCGCTCGGCCACCCGGCCGGCTTGCGGTTTCGTTTTCCCACTCAATTTTTTAGACATCACCATCCATATATATTCCGGTGATCATACTTTTCCCGGTGATTCCTAGGTGAGTCGGGATAATTCCACTTCTTACTTATTGCAACATTAAATTGGGGTACCTTTTCTCCCCCCTCCCTCTCACCACCACTACATGAGATATTACTCTTCTTGAATTTTGAGTTAAGAATTGACAAGCGGTTAAGTCAGTCAGAAAATTTCTAATGTGATTTTAGAAAAGAGAAATACTAAAAAGCGTACATGTAAAGGATTTAGCGGAAAAGTAGAGAATACAGGATTAGGATCCTTGAAAAGAGTACATCTGGTAGCCCTAGACAGAAGTCGTTTTTCACTGTTTCTTTCTAAGTGAGACGATAATATTTTTCGAAGGAAGACCGAGCAGAAAAATGTCCGGGGATAAATGCCTTAATGTGGGGGAAACTTCCCGGAAACCGGGAGTGAATGGTCAAACTACTGTATATCCACCTAAAATTTATGAAATACGCAGGTGTGGGATAGTAAGCGTATCTGAATTACACCAAGTAACACCGATGTCTCAGTAGAAGCGTGCGATGAAATAGGTCTACAGGTGAACATAAAGAAAACAGAATACATTAACAAGCCGAAACACAGGATGAAGGAGGTAGAGACATAACAATTAAGAATAAGATCATAGAGCAAGTAAACAAGTTTGAATACTTACGAGCATATGGAACAAGCAGGAACAAGGTTGCGGAAGAAATAAGGAGTCGATTAACGTAAAGAAAGTTCAAATTGAAAATATACAGAACAGTGATTTTGCCGGTAATACTTCAAGGTTGTGAACGTTAAAATACGGCACTGGCAAAGTAACATAAAAAACGTTTGTTTCAAAATTAGGGTTTGAAAAAGATATGCGGGCCAAAACGGTACGAGATGAGTGGAGAATGGAGGAGACTGCACAATGAAGAACTCCACATACTGTATGATTCACCCGATGTTGTAAGAATATACGTACTTAAGTCACGATTGCTAAGATGGGGAGACCACGTAGCTCGGATGGGAGAAAAACGAATATTATATTCCATCATTTTTGTGTGGTAAGCCGGAGAGCAAGAGGCCATTGGGAAGACCGAGACGTCGTTGGGATGACAATAGTATATGGAATCTTGCTTACGATAGATTCTAATGTCGAACGTTTGTTACTGCGACGATGAACTTTCGAGATCCGTAAGCCATAGAGTTAATTAGTTAATATGGATCTTATATTACGGAACAAACAAAGGTAATAAAAGTAGCGTATCTTTGAGGGAAAATCACAAACTATTGTCCGCCGTCCTTCGACGTATTATTATGAAGTACCAAATTTGAGGCACGGAGCCGCCGCAGTAGCACAGTGGTAGAGCGTTGGGGTAGCATTAGGGAGGTCGTTGGTTCAAACCCAGCGGCCGACCATCCTTGACTGAAGTTTTTTCAGGATTTTCCCCTCAGTCACACTAGGCAAATGTCGGGATGGCACCTTCAACATAGGCCCTGGTCGACACCTTTCCGAATTCTTTCCCCATCCCTATCCTGTCGTGAGCCTTAGATAGATGCCTAAAGGCCATAAATAAAATTCAGATTCACAAAATTTGAGGAGGAAACTGAGAAAGTATTAAGAAATTACTTGAAGAAAAAAAATACAATATGCACATACATTAGTGTGTGTAAGAGAGGGGGGGGGGGGATAAAGAAGAAGAAGAAGTCATTTTTCCTTTCGTTGGGCATAATCGTATGAACGCGTCATATATTTGTGGGAAAACGACCTCTTATTTTCCGATGCGCAATCATTATAATGTTCATTAGCACATGAACTTGGCATTACCTTGACTTCAGCGATGATTTCATTTTATTGCATGATATGTCGTACTTTCTTTTCTGTATCTATTGTATTGGTAATGATATTAAGCAAAGAAGAAGTAGGAGAGGCTAGAAACAAATGGAAGTATTGCGTAAATGGGAAAGTACGGCTTGTTTCTGTAACATGAAGAATTTTTAGGAGCTGACTTCAAATTCTGCGATAGACCAATCGTAGCACACAGATTTCGTGATACGAATTCATGATGATTTATTTTTTGAGTATAAAACAAAATCGACTGTTCGTGTTGTCTTAATTGTGAATTTATTTCTATCCTTTAGACATCTCAGGCTGAGATAGGGGATGTTGGAAGGTACTATCCCGGCATTTGCCATATCATACTTGGGTATGACAGAAAACCCCTAGAAAGACTTCTTTGAGGATGGGCGGCCACTAGGATCGTTCCCAGGATCTTCTGATTGCTAAACAAATTATTCCCCAGTTCTCCTCAAAATAAACTGTCCGTGGAGGCAGTTCTCCCCGTCCCCCACGGTTTCATATCGTGTTCCAAGGTTCCTGACCTTTGGTCAATGTCAGGATTAATGGTCGAGTTAAGCCTTCAACTTTTCATTGAGAAAGTTTATTTTCTTCCTAATTTTGAGTTAAAGGTAACACAGCTGTTTGTTTATATGGACTTTTCCTGGGGAAAATGAAGAAAATAAACATTGCGTTTGAACATAAATATAGAAATTTATATTGTGAGAACATAACATCTGTTGGTAAACCTCTTTTCGTAGTTAATTCCACCCCACATTTGAGCAACTTGGGGGAACAAAATGGTAAGCGCCAGCAGAAAATTGAATTTGAATTTAATTGGTAATGCCTTTAGGCAACTTTGGCTCAGGTCTGATGGATGATGATGGGATAAATTGGTGGAATGGAGAAAGTGAAAGGAAACGGGAGAACTAGGGCTTCCGTCAAGATTTTCAGTATTTTTTTTTGGGGGGGGGGGGTGTAAAGACAAAATAGAGAGGGTGTAAGTAAAGTTTTTGTACGGTTGCTTCAAAATTTTTCACAGCATAAATTTTTAAGTTGGGCTAAACACCCCCCTCCCTACAGGTGGGTCTGACATAATCACTTCGGGGAACCCACGCATATGGTGTTTGTCCACCACAAGGTCCACATTGCATGAGCAGGGATCAAACCGACGACCCCAAGCACCGGAGGTGAGCACTCTACCATTGAGCCACCGCGGCCCTTACTTACTCTACGGAACTCGCAATTTCATTGACGCAGTAATAAACTTTCGCCATAGAATTCTATCCTGAGGAAGACCATGCCAGTTTTTTCGTCATAAACATCTACTTCTCGGAGATCGCTTCTAATACCGTATCGATCTTCATAATGGCCTCTTTCACTCCGGCTTTCTAACCACGATGGAATATAATCTTCGCTTTCCCTCTATCCGAGATACATGGCCTACCCAGCTTAGTCATCGCCATTTTATTATTCTTACAACATCGGGTGGGTCGTACAGTCCGTGGAGTTCTTCATTGTGTAGTTTCGTCCATTCACCAGTCATCTTTCTCAAAACCTTATTTTCAAACACATGTAATTTATGTTCATCTGCTATGGTCGTACTCCAACTTTCGCAGCTGCAAAATATTACCGGCAGTATAACCGTCTGTATATTTTATATTTCAACCTCCTTGATATTAATCGCCAGGTTAGGAGCTTCTGGACTGAATAGAAACAGGCATTCCCGATATTAAGCGACTTTTTATTTCTTCCGTGACCTCGTTTTTGTTTGTTACATATGTCTCCAAGTATCTAAATTTATTTACTTACCCTGTGTTCTCATTCGTAATTGTTGTGTATATATTTCTTTAATTCCCAATATTTCGACTTATCATGTTTTTGTTGTTGTTTTTTTCTATATTTACTTGTAGACCTATTTTATCGCACTTGTCTGCGCCCTAATTTTATAGAAAAGTGCCTCCTGACACGTCAAATTCAGTAGCTCGCAAAGTGTCTCGCGAATACAACTTTTTACATGAATCATTTTGCCCAAAAATCTAAACTGGTCGATAATAAAATGTGGTCAATTTTTAGAACAGACATGTGTCTCAGTTATACTGATTTTTTTTTTTTTAATTTTGTTTTCTGAGAAAATGGAGTCCAAGTATGGCAAACGTTTCAAAAACTACCAACTTTCCGTTCTTGTAACAATAAAAGTCCCAACTATAAACTCTTTCTGTAACATATTTTTGGTATAGAGTACCCCGAATCGAAGTTGTAAACAGTAAATATTAGGTTGGTGCGAATGAAATGACCGCCTTGACGTCTGGTGTGAAATGCACCTCAGTGTGTTGTTAAACAGGGTCGTATGAAAGTGCTGACAATGGGAATACACAATTGCAAGGGATTTGTCTTTTAAATTCTTATTCAGACAGAAACTAGTTGTGAACTGAGATGATTAGATTTATGAATGATCATTTGTATATTATGAATTCAAACTGGGGGCATTCTGCACAGCAAGCATTTGGGACAACGCCGCTGGTTTGTCAAATTTCGTTCCGGTGCAAAATGAGCCCGCGACAAGGAGGCAGCACAAACAGCGCGTTCTGTAACACAATGAAAGCAAATTGGTTCTTCTATGCAACTGCGGCCTGTTTTAGCTGTCGCGTTCTGAAAGACAGGCGTTTATGTTCTAGAGAACGCGATCAGTTTATTTATTTAACCACTGATAATATTTTTCAGCTGAAGGAGTCGAAGTGTTGCCAGGTGTTTGATAGTCCAATTGCTCAGAGGTTTCCCTATCGCATGCGAAAACCGCACTGGCAACACTACCTAGCTGTTTTTTTTCCCTACATTTTTTCATACACGCGCATGCGGTCCAAAAAGGTCCAAAAGGAAATACGGTATAGTCTTCCTTCTCCGTTCATAAAAGAGGCCTTTGCAGTTACAGCTAGTTCGTTCTGTCTACAAATGAAAACATAAAAAGCCTTCCATCTCCTTGCGCTCTCTCTGCATCAAAGGTTAGATGTATTGATGCCCACCTAGTCTGTAAGTACAATTTTAACCTAATTTTGCGATTACGTAATGGCGTCGGAAACCTGTTTATTTTCCGTCTGTTTCTTTACGGTTGATTCCTATGGCTTTTGCTAGTTGACTCTCAGTTTTGTGTGGACTGATGTAATAATACACAATTATTCGTCAGAATTAATAGTTTCTCTGTGTGATTTTCAATTACTAACATACATTCTCATATGGACGTTATGTCGGTACATAACCCACAGACGGTACCTTTGTGTTGTAGACATTGAGACAAGCTTGAAGAAATTCAGTCTTTTAAGTGTAGTAAGATAGTTGTTATAAGAAAAACATATGTGTAATGTTATTTGTTGCTTGTGAAGTTTGATGCGTGATTTGGTGGTCGTTAAAGAGTTAATCTGTTAGTGCTGTTTATTTTGACAAATGGGCTTCAGCATAGCATCCAAGTGAGCGCCGTGAACTTATATAAACTAAGGTCAACGTCGATTTGAGTTTTTGTTGATGTGGAGAATTGTTTTCAATTTATTTATGACCCGTTAAAACAGAAATGTCACCTAGAAATTTGCCTAAGATGATGATGTCTTGTGCATCTGGAGGACCGAAAAAAGGAAGACATTCACGTTTGAAGGTATTCGAACACACAGCTTTATTTAGCTTGTGCACGTGTATATAATCAAGATGATGATATTGTGAACCCAGTGACAGTTAAGTGTATGTGAGTACGAAAAAAAAAATGTCCCGTCACGGTTTTGTCCTTCGAAAAGTATTTGGTTAATAGTTTTCGCGAAGTACCGGAACCTTTAGAAGTCTCGAAACCTCATTGAAATTCCGACCACTCGGTATGCCTCGTTCCGAAAATACTTGATTTAGGGGAAAAGTTTTCTTCCCGTTCTAAAGAAATAAATTTTCCCGTAGCATTTAAAATAATAATAATCCTGAGCAGAGGGCATGGCTAAATTTTCCTTCTTGGCCAAACTGGCAGTTTGGACCGAAGTTCGTCACTTGTAGGTGATGACGTCCTCGGAGATCACTTTTCCGGCAGTAGGGATGGGGAAGATAGCGGCCAGGGCCTTAGTTCAGGTACTATATCGGCTGAGGAAAACATCATTCAGGGTTGTATCTCCGTCCGTGCCTCTCCATTGCTGATCCGATGCCCGTGATGTTACCTACTTAGGTGGCTGTGACAGCACTATGGCTTACACCCGTCCCAAATGTTACCTACTTGAAATTCTAGGGAGTATGAAGAGTGGTTCATCCAGACTTCTCAGGGAAGGGGGGGGATAATATTGGAATTTGGACACTGGGAAAGTATAACCCGGTCACTCTCTGAAACAGAAACTACAGTGGTTATTGATTACGTCAGTATATTCAAGACAGAAGAAGTATGAGTGATTGAGAAAAGAAACATTTTTGTATGCTTCATTAACTTTAGTTTTCGTATATGATCATGGCTGGTTGAAAAGATGTGTTACTTTCTTTTCTGGAATTGAGAGTGCATGCATGTGAGGTAAGCCATCGTGTTGTTGATCAGTAAAGATGGCGTTGACGTGTTTTCTTGCTGAACTTCACCCGAAATTGAAATGCAGAGGCTCTGTGCATGAAAAACTACGTATTTTTATTGGTTAAAAAAGAAATACAAATGAAAAGTGGTTCGTGTCATGCAAAAAACATTTCGCCATCTTTTCCTGCTTTCTCCCATGTCCTGCGCGAATTACTTCGTGATTTTTATTGTAGAAAAGTTGCAAGGTTACTTTCTTCACTTGGAATGAAGTGATTTTTGTCTTGGAAAGAAACTGTCGTAGTCCACTCAGTTTTATAGAACAAACTCTTTGATTTCATCTCCCCATTTGCTTTCGTGTTTTCCTCGTTCTTATTTAATATATAAAACTTTTTTTTTTTAATTTACTTTCACACTTCTCTGTGATACAGAATTCATTTTATTTGGTTATATATTTATTGCCGTTAAGCATCTCAGGCCGGGATAGAGAGGATATTTGAAGGTAACCGGCCAAGGCATAGATAGTAGATGTAAAAGTTTCACACATATCTACTAACACTTTCCAGATATTTGAAGGTAGCTAGCAACCTGTTCTACTTTTTCTGAGCCGTGGCGACTCAGTGGTAGAGCGGTCACCGGTTCCATCCCGGCGCGTGCAAACGCGATCAGCATGTTAACCAGCAAGCTCGACAGTGTAATAGCGCTCTTAGTGGGGATCATCTTGCAGAGAATCCAATGGTAAACGTTTGTTACTGCGGCGATAAACTTGCGAGTTCCGTAAGTGATGGAGATATTATATTACATTCTTTTCTTTAGTTCACAATGGTTCGTGTGTCCTCAAATCTTGCAAATTAATTTAAGTCATTTCACGACTCATACAAAGATTAAATTTTGCACAACGACGTAACTCGTGTTACAATACAATATTCCATTATTACTTCCATATATTTATATATTTTAATATGGACTTCTTTATCCTAAAATAAATACTAGACTCCACCGATGCTGGGTTTGGCTGGTTGCAGATAGGATTTGAGTCACAAAATATTAGCTTGAGAAGAAGTATCCGAACACCGAAATAACTCGAAAAAAATAACAATAAAACTTTTTTAAGTACTTTTCTAAAACAATGCGTACTAAAGAGTAAAAAAAAAAACAATGTTTTTTGATTAAAAAAAAAGAAAAGGGGGGGGGGGGGGGCGCCAATTCCAGAATACATGAAGTGACTGTATATGAGGGAATGCCCCATGCCTTTCTTTTTAGTCATGCAAAACAAAATTATTTTTTACTTTTTAGTAGGAATTATTTTAAAAAGTTATGTCTTTAAGTTTTTTTTATGTATTCTGCCGCTCAAAGCATGAAAGCCAACCGGATGTCTAAACTACAAACATATGTTGCCACTTCTTTCTTTAACATTCTTATCTTCCTGTCTCGCTCTGGGATCGCTGAAGTTCGTAGCATTCACGAGGGGAGGGGATGAGTTCAAGCTTTTGAGAAAATTACAACGCCGAACAAAATTTCTTGGAATCTTTTTGGTGGTGGGTGTCAATGTTTGGTTAATCGTAAATGGTAAGGGAGCCGGCTGCTGGACCGAAGGCTTTCATAAGCTGCATTCTACATTACTTCCACATGTCTTCATACGCTTAGCTGCATTCTTAGTGTTGTTGTTGCCATACATTACAATTAGTTGCCACTTGATTGCATGAGGAAATAATGTTCTTTATCATTTTCGGGGAGATTTCATCACAAACGATGAGGAAAAATTAGTTTTACGAAGTCCTCCTAACTGTTAATGAGTTTATAATTTGAGTCTTGCATATAAAACCATTTGGGAGGAAAGTAGTTCGAATGATTGCCCATCAGTGCGTGTGCAAGGAAACCGTAAGATGCTGTAAGTGTAGCATTGAATCAAGTCAGCATCCTTTCAATGACTTTCCGGTTTTTTACGACCTTGAGTCAAGACTAGATTCTTCACGTCCGTTTTCTTCTTCCTAAAGTTCTTTCTTTAACCTTGATCATTTAAATGCTTTAGTTGCTTCCAGAGGCCTGTTGCACAATTAAAGGACTTGTCAATTTCCAGAGGACTGTCTCAAGACCGCTAACCTCCCACCACAACCTTTATGTGTACTGTCGTTTGATTGCCTAGTTTTGTGTGTTAAACGTTTACTAACAATTGAATATTGTCTTGTATAATCACATTCCTTGCACAAAATAATAGAACAGCGATTGAATGAGAACATGGGCTCGTAGATGGGAGGCTAGCGGTCTTGAGACAGTCCTCCAAAAATACAAAATGAAGAGTGAAAACTTGACAAGCACTTTCGTGAAACAGGCCCCGGAAGAAGAAAATATCTCAGAAGTATTCGTATATTGGTGTTACAAAGTAGTGTTTCCTTGATTTTATGATGAAGGCAAATTTGATTAAAAAAAAAAAAGAAGAAGAAGAAGCGGAAGGATCATAAAACAATGTTCTCGTTTAAGATACTTTCTTTACCTCCTGGGCCAGTCGTACGCCCTTTTCTAACTCACTGTGAGATTAGATAGGCTATTCAAAGATACATTCTTTACGTTCGCAGTTTCTCGTGCTTCTGCAATATGATGCCATTTACTAGTACCTGAGGTCCAATGGCTGCACTGAAAATTCTTATTTACCAACTCTAGGTAAACATTCCAGTTAAGGCTAGCTTGCATTCAAGAACATGATGTTCAAATAGTGGTCGCATTATGGTGAGGCCAAAATTTTTGTTCAGAAACATGTTGACAGGGGCTGTCTCAACGCCGCGGCGAGCTTTTCATTACTGCTTAGAAGTTTATAGACTGAAAATAAGACAACGAGAATATATACACATCATTACTTAATTCACAGATTACTATGTTTTCACAATGCACTGCAATAAGCAGTGACTATCAAAAAACGATACTGGACTGACTGCAGCTATTGAAATTTTCATGAATATATGAAGCCAGGGAGCGGAGAGTACACTTAATCTCGTTTGTTCACTTCCAGTCTAAAACAATATGAACAAAATTGACGGTTCTAACTCAGTTTTTTACGCTTAATAACGCTGTTAGCCCGTTTTTTAATTTATGTCTTAATTCTGGCAAGAAAATGTAAATATTATTTGCAGTATTTTCTATTCTGTGCAGAGTACATATACTCTTACATGAATAGCTCAGGATTTAAGACTTAAATCAAAAGTCGGGTCACATAGCGATAAGAAGCATATAAAACTGAGTTAGAACTGAAAATTTGGTCCACATTGGATTAGACGGGAAGTGGAAACGAGTTTAAATATTTGCTCTGGCGTCTATCTTTCGACACTATCTATAGCAGTCACTCCAGTATCGTTTACGTATAGCTCGATGGCAATAAATTTAAATACCAATAATAATAATAATAATAAAAAAGAACAGAAATTATATGTAATGTATGTGCAGTGTGTCATTTTTTAAGTTACTTTTAATATTGCTTATTCAGTGTTGCCACATACTGGCAACTAAAATTATGTTTACTAGCTTTGTGTGATAAACATCGAAATTCTGTGTTGAAAAACATGATTTTGTGAATGACCTAATGTTGTTAAACATAGCTTTATGAAAAGTGTCATACATATTGATAAAACACGTGACTATATTTTATCCAAGCACATTCCAACAAAAGCTTGAAACAGTACTTGACATATATTGTGAATTATATATATATATATATATATATATATGTAACATTGATGGAAACATTTACCTAATAACCTCCTGACATTAAAAGTCTCACCAGTGGACACCAATATGTAAAAGAAAAAATATTTTTCAATTATTTAATCCTGACTGAATTTTTTCCTGGGTTTTTGCTGTCACACCAGGCAAATGCCGGTAGCACCTTAAAATAGGCCCTGGCCGACACCTACCCCTCCCCTATCCCGGCCTGAGCCTCAGATGCCTGAAGGCTATCAAATTCAATTTCGATGTCCTGAGACAGTTCTCACCAACATAGCACGCACAGAAATTTAGCCTAGTGTGGACTCAACATTAGCCATTGTTTCTGTTCTCTCTCTCTCTCTCTTTTTAAATGCATTATTGCTCAGGACGTACTTTTACACAGGCTACTTCCATTCTTGTGGAAAAAAGAAAACAGTCTTTTCTTGGTGGCCGCAAAACTTGTTACCAAGCATGTTATCAGATGGAAAATAATGTTTAAAGTTCAGTTTGATATTTTAGAAAATATTAAAATACAATGTTCGAGAGTTCTTTGGACTAGGTTGCCAAACAGAGGATCACGCACAGCTATTGTTTTTTTCTTCTTTCATGTGCAATCTAAACAATGACTCTCCAAATTAGAATGGATGACACATACAGTAGTTATAAAAAATATTGAGGTCAGTCATATCGCCAGTGATGTTCTTCAGTCACGTTTGTGATTTGTCCTTTCATATACCTCATTGTTTCAAACAGTTTATATATATATATATATAATAGTAATAAATCACAGCCATATTCAATCCACTAGTGGATGAGGTCTCTCCCCGAAGGGAGGAGTTGGTCTACTGCTCCCACGCTGACCAGACGGGTTGGGAGAGGAGAGCCGAAGCTCTCACTGTGATCGCCACTGTCTTTTATTCACAGCAGCTCCCCAATTGTCCTCACGATGCTGGGTCAACACCGAAATTGTTGAGCCCCCACCGGGAATCGAACCCGGGACCGCTCGCACTGAAGTCGAGCGCGCTACCGACTAGGCTACGCAGGAGCTATATATATATAGGGGTTGTAGTTTTTACGCCAGCAACTTCTACACCGTTTACAGTAATCACTGTGTTGACGAGGAGTTCGCCATCGTAAAAAAAATCACGAAACCGGCGTCAACACAGAGAGTGAGTGAGCACGGGGAATGGATTATTTTGAATCGCGGAGAAAGAAAAATGTCTGAGCTGACCACTAACCTGCCTGCGCTCACTTGGCATTAACTGTCCATAAAACGTATATGAAATGTAGAAAATAAAGAAATGAAAGCGGGCAGTTACTAAAGACAAAATCTAAAGTGACCTCTAATGTGGCTGTGTTCGTTAACGTTCGCTATCTAGGCATTTAAAAAAAAAAAAAAAAAGAAAGAAAAATCCAAAACAAACAAAAGAGAGCATTTATTGATAAATATTAACAAAAAAGTAACATTATGAAAAAGAAAGAGAAAAAGTGACGTGTGGGAATCGAACCCAGGGCTCCCTGGCAGCAACCCAACAATCTGCCGCCTACAATAAGTGGGTAGTTGCCAGCCGACGTTTTGTAAACGAAAGCTTACAGGTTGTAAAGGATCTTCAGAAGTAGATGCTGCCATCTTTTGGGTATCTGTTAAACTACGTACTATATGAGGAGAGAGAATGTTCGAAAAATATTGTTAAACGTAATCTTTGGTTTTTGTAACCTAACCTAATCTAACTTGTTAAAAAAAAAAAAGGAAACTTTGCAAAGAAAAGAAGTTGTAAAAATCATCACCTTTCCGGGAATCAAACACTGGTCTCCTGACCAGCAGTCCATAACTCTAGCCACACACCTACCTGTGAATCGAAAACAGTTGGTTTTGCACGGTCTTTTGTCCTATCTGAATGTATTCTCACCACTTGCTACAGCAATGTGATAGCATGTATTTTCGTGGGCCACAAACAGATAGCAGTACGTACCACAGGGGTTTATTACGACGTTCAAGCAGTCTATTTTTTAAAGGATCCTTATGGTCCCATAAGATACCTGAGCACTTGGCTCAAAGATGACATTGCGTTTAGGTTAGGTTATTTCCATGATTCCTTCATTGGCGAAGGATCTCCCACGGAGGTGGTTGTCGAGGGAATGAAACAGGTGATAATCTGTTGGCGCAAGGTCCGGTGAATATGGTGCATGGCACAGTGTCTCCCAGTCAAGTTTCTAAAGGGTCTCCCGGGTCCTCTTTGGCACGTGTGGCTTGGCATTGTCGTGGAGGAACAGCACACCCTTGCGAGTTACCAGTGCCGGCTCCTTTTGCCATAATGCACGGTGCACCCTTTGCAACTGCTGTGAGTAGAGGTCAGCAGTGATGGTCTGACTAGGTGGAAGGAGCTCGTAATGCACCACTTGGTGGAAAGGCAACCATACAGAGAGCATAACATTTCGTGGGCGCAGAGGTGGTCTTGAGGAACAGGGTCACGTAGCGACAACTAATGTCTGGTACGCTTGGGAGTGTCATAGAGGACCCACTTTTCGTCACCAGTGAGCAAGCGATCAAATATGGGTGTGTTCAGGTGCCGAGTGAGCAAGCTCAAACAGGCTGCCACTCGTTTTTCCTTGTTGGCTGCCGACAATGTGTGGGGTACCCACTTGCTTATCCTGTATGACTTCCCTATTCCATGCAGATGCAGTCTGACGTTTTCCGCGGAAATATGGAACCTTTCTGCAAGTTCATCACACGTTAGACCACTGTCCCCTCGATGGCTGCTTTCAGGGCCTCGTCATCCAACACATGTGGTCGTCCACTGCGAGGTTCATCAGCAAGGCTTACTTCTCCCGAACGGATTTTCTGGAACCAATGCTTGGCATGGCGGTGCGTTCGTTCACGGCATTCTCATCAAATGCCTGGCATGTGCGATGACTTCATGCGGCAGCTGACAGGCCCACTTTACAGTCATACAACAAAACACACGCGAACAAGCTCCTTCGATACCTCCATTTCTCTTTTACACTGGACGAACTATGACTGCTGTGTGTGAGTATTGTGCCTGTATTACTTAAGTTCGATGGTCAGACTAATTCCAGATCGCTTGGTAGGCACGTGCGTTATTTCGTTTCCTCTTTGTGAGCGCATGATTAATGGGACGTCAAAAACGGCAAAAACGTTTTAGTTACCTTGTAATTCAGTGAATTGTATTTAACACTGTCTCTAGAATCAGCTTGAACGCGGGTTAAAATTAGTTCCGCACGAAGAAATATTTGTAGTTCTTCACACTAAGGAAGTTGTAAGACATTCGCGACGCAACTGGTGGGATGGGAAACCAGGAGACTATGATTTCGAGAAAACTTAACATGCTAGTTTCCTAGTTTCCTCTGATTTGAGTTTCCGAGCAGTTGCCAGTTTTCTTGGTCTCAGTAAGAGCAAATTTAAGAATAGCCGTTTAGTTCCAGTTTCTTTTCAGTTTCTTCAGTGTGGATGTCCTTTCTGGGAAACTGGTTGCTTCATAAGAATTCAATAGTTTCCAATTTCTGTTTTCCATTTTCCTTGGTTGAATTGAAGTTTTTTTTTAAATTTATGGCCTTTAGGCATCTAAGGCTCGGGCCGGGATAGTGGGGAGGGGTTTGGGAAGATGTCGGCCAGGACCTTCTTGGGGGTACCATCCCGGCATTTGCCTTGTGTGACATGGGAAACCGCTGGAAAAAACTCAAGTCAGGATGGTCGGCCGCTGGGATCGAACCCACGACCTCACGAATGCTACGCCAACGCACTGCCACTGAGCTACGGCGGCGTCATTTTCCTTGGTGCGAAGGCACCCTTAAATTCTGCACACTGCACAAAGTTAGTACGGACTCAGTTCTTGCCCGTTGTTCTCAACCGTAAGATGTTTAGATTTTACGAGAAACGAGATTTTAGTTGCTAAAAAGGGCATTAAAGCACATAGGAACTACGAATAGCCTCCTCAGTAAAGTGGGAAATTTAGAAGAATAACTTTCGATTTATTCAATATCTTATACAGGGTCTGGTAGGGAGGTCTGGTGGTTTTGAAAAGCCTGTCATGCGCGCAGCGGTTGATGTACTTGTTGCCACATACCATTTCAGTAGCAATTGAGCCTTGGTCTGTAGCGCATCGCGTGTTTGTTTAGAACGCTTTCATTGAAACCGGGTGTTCTGTAGTGGGGATACCGAGTGGCCTCCTCCGTCACCAGACCTGTCACCTTGTGACTATTTTTCTTTATGGGGCTACCTAAAAAGTGAAGTTTACGTAGGCAAACCACATACTCTTGAAGTCCTTTCCGATACCATAACGCGAGAAATTCAAAGGGTTCCGCGTGTCATGCGTAGAAGCTGTATGGATAATTTCACCAGTTATCTAAAAGGATTCCTCGACAAAAATGGACGCCACCTAACTGATGTGATTTTATCGCAGCTGAGGTTTTTTTTTCTTATTATTTTGTAATATGTAATCTCAAATAGCAATGTATCATTAATGGATACTAACAATACATTTTCAAATTCGTTCAAAAATAATTGTGTGACACTCTTTGCAAAAACACCATACCTTCCCTGGGCCCGGTAGATGGTTTTATAGGTAGATAGATAGATTTTCTCACGCGCGATTGTTTTGTTGGCGAGCCAGCAGAAATATCCTTGGGACCAGCCACGGAGCACGTATTGAGAATGTCTGCTCCAGCAGAAAAGTTTCGCCCGAATAGTTGAGCTGTACCCAATTTCTCACATGTAATTCAAATTTTATTTTCATGCAGTGTTGATTGTTGAGATTTCTCCCCGGGCTACCCTTCGGACTCATCACTGTTCTCATACATACAGTAGAAGTCCGATAGTCCGGCACATTCGGGACCGGCCCGGTGCCGGATTACCGAAAATGCCGGACTATCGGGTGGTACCTCTTACTACTGGTATAGGCTAAGCCGTACAGCGAAAACGGACTGAACCTGTGTGGTGACAGCCGAGTAAAGTCCGAACGCTTCCGATTGATTTCGAACAATGCTGATTGCGTCTGACAGTAGCAGACGTGTAGTGGACACTTCCGAGTGGTTCCGAACCGCACCAAGAGCTTTCAACTGTCGTTCACAAGCGTTTACGAAAAAAAAAAAAAAAAAAAAAATTGGAATGGTGCCGGACAATCGGGCGTTCCGGACTGTTGGATGCCGGTGTATCGGACTTATACTGTATTTTAAAAAAAAATGAATTTCAAGTTTGTTTTCTGTATAATTTGAGGTTCTTGAAAGGCAGTTAACTCTTATTTACACTTTTCATTTTCAGGCCAACGAAAGGTCACTCTACCGCATAAAAGATGTTCCTACTTTTGAATTCAGAGCACCTGCCAAGAGACCATTCATGGGCTTATGCTGTACAGCATGCAATCCAAGCAGTAGGGTGAGTTGTTGAATTCTAATATTCTACCCACGTAGCTAATAAGAAACTAACTTACGTCCAGACCTTATATTTTCTATTGAAGCCTGTACAACATTTACGTGGGGGTATTCAATTTTGTTAGGGGATGTACTTTTTTCTGGGACGAGTCCTGCAGTAATTGTTGTGGGCGATTCATGGCTTTTTCAATAATAAAAACCGAAGAAAAATTATAAGCAGTAGCAATTACGAGTGTTTGAAAATAAGGTTTTAAGAAAGATATACGGGCCGAAATGGGACGAGGTGACTGGAGAATGGAGGAGACTACATAATGAAGAATTCCACGGACTGTACGATGCACCAGATGTAAAAATAATGAAATCGCGACGACTAAGGTGGGCAGGCCATGTAGCTCGGATGGGGGGAAAACGAAGATTATACTCCATCTTGATTGGAAGGAGACCATTGGGAAGAACGAGAAGATATTGGGAGGTGAGGACAATATTAGAAGAGATCTTCGAGAAATAGGTGTTCGTGATGAAAACTGACTTGATGTTTATCAGGATAGAATCCAATCGTCAACGTTTGTTACTGCGGCGATGAACGAGTTCCATAAGCCATAGTAGTTTGTTCCGACGGGATGCATTGCTTGGACTGCTGTATACTTTTGCGTTCGAGTGGGTTGTGTAACATGCACTTCAATTGTTTGGATGACCGGCGCGCAAGTAGTGTAACTAAGTGCAGTTACCTTGTGCTCCCTGTTTGGGAGCGAGTGTAACTAATTGACAGTCCTACTGCATTTTCAGTATATATATAAGACAAGAGATTATAGATGGCGTTACGTGGTAGCAGAAGGAAATAAACACCTACCCATTCGAGCCAGAGCTGCACGGGACTATACGAAAAGACCCTGTGACGTCACATTCATTAGCACAGTTCTGTACTAAAACTTCCAGTGCAGATATTGTAACACAGAGCAGATCGCCCGAACATACCTTAAGATTCTTGACCATCGGCTTCTCAGTGTTTTTACTTTTCTCCTCTTTCCAATTTCCTCCCCGTAGCATACTCCATTTTCCCCTCGAAGCTACACCGTACTGAAATTGTTCATATTTTTGTATTTCATTTCTGTAATCTGTCTTGATATCCATGAGGTTGGCCGCAATGGCTCAGCTGTTAGAGCGCTCACCTCTGGCGCTTGGGTTCGTCGGTTCAAACCCTGCTCGTGCCATGTGGGCTTTGTGGTGAAAGCCACACCGTGTCCGTTGGTTTTCTCGGGGTTCTCCCGTTTTCCCCCAATTTATTCATTCCACCAATCATCCCATCATCATCCATCTGGCCTGAGCCAAAGTTGCCTAAAGGCCTTCCAGGACCGGTCCTCTTGGAGACTGTCAGTAGTGCTTCGTTGAGTTAAATGGCTGTAACTTATCACTGAGAAAACTTTTTAAGAATACTAGTGTTGTGACTTTCAAGGAGTCCCTAACATCTTAGAAAACAGTGCGTGACAACAACTGTTCAGGTGTTTCTATATTGAGCTGTTACCGGTACTGTGTACCCTACAACAAAAAAAAGTGAGTCGTAAGGCGTTATGCATTGTAGCAAATTCATTTCTTCCCTCCCTTTGTGAAGGTACGGGTTAAGAAAGGGTATTTTGACATCCATGAAGTTATTTCGAAGAAAACTTACCAATTTGTGAGAAGAATCGGTGTACTACGTACACTTGGCGCTGAAACTGGGCGATTCAAAATTAATGCGGCAATTAAAAAAAGGATCATATTGTGATATATCCTGGGAGGGGTGGGGCAACCTTTACGTTATAGCGACAGCCGCTGCCATATTGGATTCCGGTCAATATTTTAAGATTCCAAACCAAATGACTGAAACTTTTGGTAATAGGCCAATGATCAACCATCGTGATATTTACCAGACCGATATAGTTAGCAAATCGTATACAATGCGATACAGTGTTACAAGTTCTTAGCTGTTTTATCTCGCGGTCGTAAGGTAAAGTTTAGGACAGAGTGCATAAATTTTCGTGCAAATGCGAGTTACGCTTCTATCTCCATAATTTTATGGGCTGAGGTTCGGGACGGGCGTAAGCCATAGTGCTGTTACTGCGCATACACTTCATTTTATCTTATCGTATGGGCTGAGGACGTCACCATAGGCAACTAGCATGGTGTATATACTGTCACAATAATCAAGAATCTGAAGTTTATATCACTGTGTGAGCTAGCTATGATCTGTTCTTAAATACAAATTCCGAAAACGCTGCCACTTTCTTTAGATCTTCCAAAGAATAGGAAAACATTTTTTTAAAAGAAGTTGCCACGTATCGTTAATATGTTTTACCCGCAAGAAAGAAAGTGGGTAGCATTTCACAGTTTCAAAATGTTGAGACTGTGTGTCGATCCTTTCTGTGTTGACAGACCTCAAAGGACATATTTCATTAAAAAAAAAAGTGGACTTAAGTCCTTTGTGCAATCATCGATTCATTTGCATTACTATATCTTCTCCAAATTCAAAGCTTAGACGGGTAAGTTGAGTTAAAAACAAAAACGCTTTATTAAGATGCACTAAAAGTAAAAAATTATAAATTTAATGAATCTTATGAATCGGAAAATAAAAGCGTGAGTGCTCTTAGATATTATGATTTTATGATAAGGTAAGCAAGAGCACCCACGCTTTTATTTTCCGATTCATAAGATTAATTCAATTTATTATTTTTTTACTTTTTAGTGCGTCTTAATAAAGCGTTTTTTTTTTCAAAAATCTATTTTAATATTTTTTTCTTTGTATAATAGATGAATATTAAACTCCCTGCGAGATAGGCAACCCAAACTTCACACAATTGATGCGGTGTTGCGTGCATTTAAGGATAATTTCCAATTATTTTATTTATTAATTAAATACAGTTAACTGGATTATTCTTTCGTATAACTAATAATTGAATATTGTATTGTCATCGGAAGCAAGCAAGTTTACAAAATTTCAAAGAAATCGGATGATGGGAAGAGTTAAAAATCAATTACAAGATTTGTACCAGAGAAACTTACAGAGCAAGTTAATATAAAGCGTATAAAAAATAAAGGTACTTGCGCATTAGCTTCCTATGACGTATAGAAACGATACATTTTTCATCGAAATGGAAGTACTGTATATCACAAAAAAAAAAAAAAAAATGCCTGCTGCTGTAGATAGCGCTGAACAAATTATAAATCCTCTCTAACTCAATGCCGCCTCGTACCCAATGACCTGCTTAACATTGCACCGGTGAATAATGAATCTTTTTTATCACCCTGTAAAAGAAAGTGTGTTTTCCTCAGATGCATCTTTGTTTTCCACTTGTGCTCTGTTGCTTCCTATAGCACCGTCTGTATACAAGGAAGTGCGATAAACTCTCTCAAAACTTTACCTGAAAGACTTTTAAATGATCATCGAGTGAAATCGGAAGCGAACCCAGCTGTTTGCTCTCGGAAGTTGACTTGTTTTTTCTGCCTTCTGAATGCTCGTTGGCAGAGAAGGGGACAAAGAGACAACGCATGAAGAGTGGGTGATGTAAAGGCCTACATCTCCGACTGCTTCGCTATATTTAGGCCTAGTACGTTCGTCAGCATGCGAACCAGGGTCGGCCTTGCTCATGTGTTACACTGTTTGAGGGAATTGCGTTGAGTTTCGTGTAGTCTGAGAAAGTGTGAGATGTACTTGAACTGGGATCGGTACAGCTGTTTGCGAAATCGCGTAAGTACTTTTCAGATTTTTAATTCACACACATCACACGTATCAACTTATGATTACGTGCAGGATAGATACCAAGCCCATAATAATGCACCATAGAAACAGACACGATACAAAAGAGCGTGCTACTTGTTTCAAGCTCTTCCAAGTTATTTAATTCCGAATAACTGTTAAGAAATCATTACCTTGCTTGCATACGTAGATTTTTTTAAGAAACCTTTATTTCTGTGGATTGTGATTCGTCGTCAATATTATAACGTGACCGCACTGTCCTTCATCTTCCAATCGATGTTAATAAAAAGTTTCCTCTTACATAAGCACTCGCAGTCACATGGCTGAACGTGAATTGGGACATGAGATGTGCCAGCGTTGCCACTTATTAGTACAATGGTCTTGTTTGTTGCCAGCATTGTTTACTTGGATGGTACAGTGACATTACTACGCGTTCTTCCTTATCGTTTACCTGAATACGAAAAGAGATGAATTGACATAAATTAAAAACACGGATAGAGAATAATAAGATAGTTCGTTTCTTTTTCTGATATAATAAACATTATTGTCTCTTGAAGCAGTACTTTGTGCTGAAGATTCATTGTCTTTGTGTTAAAAGTGCATACATTTATTGACCCCGCCCTTTCGGTCAATAGAATACTGCTATTCTTCTGGGTTCGACTCTTGGTGGGGAGACAAGTGATTCGGAGGTCCCGTTAAGGACGTCAACTTCATTCGATAGAAGGCAATGGCAAACCAACATCGGTTCATCTTGTCCTGGGACTTTCGGTTCAGAACCTGCCTTCGGGCAGAACACCCATCATCATACCGAGCCGCCGTAGCTCAGTGGTAGAGTGTTGGCGTAGCATTCAAGAGGTCGTGGGTTCGATCCCAGCGGTCGACCATCCTGACTGAAGTTTTTCCAGGTTTTTTTCTCAGATGCCGTGAGGACACCTTCAACACAATTCCTGGCCGACACCTTCCCGAATCCTTTCCCCTCCCCTATCCTGGTCTGAGTTTTAGATGCCTAAAGGCCATAAGTAAAATTCAAATTCAAACCCATCATCATAATCTTTTCAAGAAATCCAACCAGCATTGGTGTCGTGTGACTTGTGAGATAGGATATGTTTCTGTACTTAAAGTCAAAGCAGTGATTCCGTCAGCCCCTCCACCTGAGAGGGGGTGTCACACCCCAAATGCTCGAGAGTAGACCTCAACCAAAATTTTCACGGTAAAAAATCGGTAGAAATCGTGAAAAACTCGACCTATACCCCCAATTCTGACTTTACACCCACCCAATCCGAAAATCCTGGCGGACTTCCTGAGTCAAAGTATAAGTAATAGTTTGAGGGGGATAAAATGAGATGGACATTCACAAATCGTCCAGGTGTGTAGTTTAGGATAACATGTAGACGTTCATGAAAAATGGCAGAAAAAAACAAATTTTACCTTGAAGCTTTATTTAATTTGTATATTTATGGGCCTTTAGCGGTTTCGAGACGTACGTTTTATTTATTTATTTATACAGCACGCCGATCTCAATAGTCGTGAGGTTTAGCCCTGCCGCACACTAAGCGGTTCAGCGGCCGCGATTCAACCACAGAAAAAAAAATAACCCACGCTTTTCTTTGAAGCACCGCACACTAGGCGGTTTAGTCGCGCGATTTTGAACAGCGTTGACAGTTGTTTTCATTGCCAATGTCTTTCTGTCATGACATATGAGAAACTGAGCAAGCAAGAAAGAAAAAATCAGGCATCAGAAAGTAAAAATGAAATTCCGAGAAGTGAGACATGTCAATTCTCGAAAATTACATTATTTTGGGGAGGTCTTCTAATATGCCTTCAGTTATAGCTTAAGGGGATAAAATTCTTAGATATTGGGGAGAAAAGACAAATGTAGTGAGGAGTCAAGTTTTAATTTATTCGATTGCTATTTGGGAAAGTGTAAAGATGTTCGACGCAGAAAGATTGACGCATCTTTGTAACACAACCTTGTCCCTCACCAGAACCAAGAGTTCATCAAAAGAATCCATTGACATACGGTAGTAGTTAAAAAAAACAAAAAAAAAAAAACTATCTGGGTTATTTCTTAACTCGCCGTACAAACATTTAAATTAACCAAGTGTCAATCCTTTCTTGTTTAAAGGATTAACCCATTTGCTTCTCCGTCTTCGGAACCTCCTTTTTCTTCTAATGCTATGTATATTTAGCATTTGTGTGGTGCTAACCATCTTGTTTCGGCCCACACTGACAGCAAACTGAACATGGAACAAGTGTAGTTATAAATCGAGCGACCAAATCGCTTACACAAAAATTCACTGCGATTTGGTCGCGCAGTTGAATCGCGGCGGCTGAACCGCCTAGTGTGCGACAGGGTTTAAGGCGCTGGGCCAACATCCACAAGCATGCAGGTTGGAATCCTGCCTGGGGCATGGGTGTTTGTCGATTTGGAAAGCATTGCTTTCGTATACTCGAGACGGGCCAAAATCAGTCGTTACTAAAATGGTCCAAACAAAATTAAGTTTATCAAATAATGTAAATGGTGACCAGTTTACATTGAAACAACATAAAGGGGAGAGAAAAAATTATCAATATCTAATAATAAAATACAACGATGTCGAATATATTATTAGTTCAGTTTGTTTATCTGAGCCGTATAGGTACTCTTAGGACCAATAACATCAACTGTTGATGAAATATGGTTATATTCTGTAGATCAGGACCGTAACTACCGGTAGGGGGACCCGGGCATTGAACCCGAGAATCTCAATATATAGCATTTGTTATTTCCAATTCGCTGAAAGCTTAAGTTGTTTTTACTATTGGAGCAGAATTCGAAAATGGTCCAGTAGGCCCTTTCTTGAAAGAGGGACCCTCCCCTCAGATCCCTTTTCAAAGCCTGCTGTTTATACCAAGTGTCCACTAATTAAAGAATCCAGTTATAGAAGTTGTAATACTCTTGAATAAGAGAAAGACATTTTCGTAGGTGTTAAGCTCTTTTTTTTCCACAAACAGGCTATGGTTATGTCAATAAAATCATAAATACACTGAAACCTCTTTTATGCGAACTTGATGGGACCAAGCCCGTTCCGGATAAACCAAATCTACAATGTTTTCGTATTATAAATACAGAAATAGGTAAAGGTAAAGGTAACGGCACGAAGTGGGGCGGGGTGGTCAGTCCCACGCTCGGCCGCCGTTACCTCCCAAGGTGCCTGTGAATACCAAGGACACTCTGGTACTCAATTTTATACGAGGCTGAGTGCACCTCAGAGCGCCAGGCATGGGAACATTGCGAGAAAAGTGTCTTTAAATCCGGCCCACCCGATATACTAATAAATTTGTCAAAAGATGAAATTTATTTTAATAAATTGAGGAATAATACAATATATCACTGCACATTGCCACTGCGAAGAATTAATTTGACGCTCTCACTTGTATATGGTATACAGGTAGTCCCTATTTTGAGTTACACTAGACTCTCGCTAATCCGGCCATTCCTTGCACATATGGGTACCCGATCCGCGAAAGTGGCGGATTATTGAGAAGGTCGGAAATTACTAGTTTAAACACATAGGGACTATACAGGCTGTGCTTTATTAAATACAAAGACATAGTATATACTGAACTTTACTGTAATAAAGTCACAATTTCAAATACGTATGTAAAGCATTGTTTCACACGATAATTCATTGTTGTGCGCGCGTCATTTCTGCTTGAGCGACTAGAGGCCGAATGTGGGCCGGACTGCTGAGGGCCGGATTAGCGAGAGTCTAGTGTATTGACGAGAAGTTAAAGAAACGAAATAATGTTTCAGATTAATATCCTTTGCAGCTACATGCAGGGGGCTTACATAGCCATGTAGGTACCTAGTTACTACCTTTTTTTTTAAAAAAAAGTCTGTATTTGTACCAAACATTTTTAAGACATTGAAAAAAATAATGTTCATTACGGCTGTTTTTGTTGTATGAAAGTACTAGGGATGACGATGGAAGTTTAGTAGGTGATAACATCTCTGTAATAATCCCAATTACGCCAAAGAATAATGCAATAATGGTGATGAAATTAGCGTTTGTGAAGATAAGGTTGGTAATGTGGTTAGCAACGCTAAAAATGAAGCTGTTTTAGGAGGGGAAAAGGACAGCAATAGAATTCTGTAGCATCACAAAGAAGAGAACAGACATCAGCCCGAAATCTTGCCAAGCGGTTTCTGGTGCTAATGGTCCTGCCAGAAATATAAATAATCATTTAGATTCGTGGAATCTTCGTGTCAATAAACACATCTTAGGTGAAATCGTAATGAGAATAAACGAATAGATTACAAGATGAAATAAGATTTTAAAAAATGCATTCAATCAGTCAAACCGTACCACAATGCAAGCAAGGATTCCGCCAGGATTTTCGGTTTTTTTTCGAGGGGGGGGGGGGGGGAGTGGAGTTTCGCGCGGTTTCTGTCGATCTTTGGGGGTGCACCTCCCGCAGGCAGGGGGCTGACGGAATCACTGAATGCAACTGATAAGGAAGATAATTTAGCTTCCTCTTACTTATTCCTGGAGATGTGGTACGAACGCGCAGAAAGTTTTATGTATGGTCCTTAGGTTAGGCTTAGGCCAAACGAACGCGCAGAGTAAGATATTGTAAAGGGAGGGATAATTTTCATTGGAAAGGAGGAGAGGGTAACAGAAAGAAAAAACAGCTTGTGAATCATTATGGTTAAGTAATAATTATTTATGTCTTACGTGTTAGAGATATAACAGATTCTATTACATGAAGGACTGTTCACTGTTCATTTTTTGTTGAGGGTGTAGTTCACAATGGTTCGTGGTGTCCTCAAATCTTGCAACGTTAATTTAACTAATTTCCCGAAGTCATACATACAATCATGAAATTTTGCACATCTACTTAAGTAGGGTGACAATACAATATTTCATTGTTACTTTCATATATTTAAATATTTGAAAAGCATGTTTTAACTTTTTTTTAAAAAATATGGACTTCTTTATCCTAAAATTAATACTAGTCTGCAACGATGTTGCGTTTGACTGGTTGCAGAGCGCTTTAGGATTTGGGTCACAAAACATTAGCTTCAGAAGAAGTATCCAAATACCAAAATAACTTTAAAAGAATAATAAAATAAACTTTGTAAGGACATAGGCCTACTTTTCTTAAACAGTTCATACTAAAAAGTAAATAAAAAAAATGTTTATGCATGATTAAAAAGAAAAGCATGGGGGGCGCAAATTCAAGAATTTATAAAGTGACTATATATGAAAGTGCGCCTCATGCTTTTCTTTTTAGTCGTGCATAAACATTTTTTTAAAGTTTGGACGATAAAGTGTTTGGTTTTTTACGGTGATTTTTGATTGGTTTTGTAAGATTTAGTAATTTTATTAATAACATTTTGAGAAAATTAACATTGTTATTATTTCGGACGGGTTTACCCTAGAAATATGCCCTAAATCCCGTTTAAAAGTGTAACAATGAAAGAAAGCCAAGATTTAGTGAGAATACCCATAGGGCCTATCTTTATTTAGAAATATGCAGCCGTATTCAGAAAAGTTTTTGTTTTTCAAGCGACTATCGCTGTACTGAGTGATTAACGATCTTTTAACATTGGTACTCACTCGTAGCTTTGTACAGAATACGTGAAGATTCAGTGGTGGTGGTGATGTAATAATAATAATAATAATCAGTACAAGAACCCATTCGGGGTAAAGGGAAGAGTAACGCAAGAATTCTACTCACAAAAGAAGTAATGTCCAATTTGCGAGTGTCTTTCTTTGTGTCACTATGGCGGAATTGTTTCCTTTGTAATACAATTAAGAGACTTAATATCATCCCTTCCCCCATAGGGACACAAAGAAAGCCACTCGGAAAATGGATATCACTTCTTTTGTGAATACTTGCGTCACTTTTCCCTTTACCCCGGTTCTTGTACTGATATATCACTTATTTTGTAAGGCTGCATATTAAAACAAAAGGTGCATAGTCTTCATAAAAAAGGTCGCTTTTGGACCATGGTAGGCACGGTATCACGAAAACGGTAACTCCTATCAAAAAATATGCATCAATTTGCTTCTGCGAGGCCCGCAATTGACCCCCAACTCCCCCATTTTTTGCCAAATCAATCAGACAGACAGAATGACAGAGGCGCATTCTGTGATTGGGCTAAAATGGTCATAACTTTTGAACTCCTTCGCTGATTTTGACGTGTGATACACCGTTTGAAAGGTATTGAAGTGTAGATTACGATTCCGGAAGTTTCGGCCGCCTGTATGGTCTGGGGTCAGTGCTATTATCAGAAATGTGAAATTCTGATATATGTTTTTCGAACCGCCCTTGGGGGTCTCAGGGAAATCCTACCGACCCAATTTCTTTTGTGTGTCTTAGTATGGCAGAGAGCTTTCAAATGCAAGTTCAAGCATCAAAATTGGGCTTATGGTTCACTAAATTCGAAATTAGGTGTATATATGTAATTACCGCTAATAGAGTCGTTTCTTGGCGTTACTCATATAATAATAATCATCATCATCAACTTTAGTATAATGATAGGCCTACAAATTTAGGATTCTTTTTTATTTCTTGAATTTTTTTTACTGAATTATTTAGTTTTTACATTTTTCTTTTATACCTATTCTTGTTCCCTAAAGAGAAAATTTTAGCTATTTCTGTAGATAAGACTCAGAGTTCGATTTGTAGCCGGGGATGGTTGGGTTTTATCATTCTCTCTAAGTCTTCAGTGGCTCTGTTCTTTGAAATATACTCCCAACCTGAGATATGTACAGACGAACTATAGGACATTCTACGTGTCTGAGAAATGCTTCCTCCTCTCTGGAATTTGAACTTTATTTATGGCCATTAGGCATCTAAGGCTCAGGTCAGGATAGGAGATGCGAAAGATGTCGGATGTTTAAGGTGCCATTCTAGCATTTGCTTGCTGTAACGGAGGAGGGTGGTCGAACCCACGACCTCCTGAATGCTACGCCAACGGTCTATCACAGAGCAACTACTCAAATCGAACACTGGGACAAGTCATCTTTGCTGTAACTTAGAGCATAGGTACTATAAACGCAACCCATTAAAAAGTATTTTCTCTTTCTTTCAGGATTCTTTAGTCGATCAGACCATCCAGTCGTTGGGCGTCCAAAATGTTTTGTTGGTCGGTGGACAAGATAGTATCAACAGCTACTTTACCAGGAAGTTCAGTCATTTAATTCACATATACCATATGAAGAATTTTCATTTCCCACAAGTGGCCGCAACAGTATGTATTATTTGTAAATTATTTTTATACATTATTTTTATTCCCTTAATTGTATATTACCTTAGCTTAAGGTGGTGTTCTTAGTGCTTAATGGCCACTTGGTACATAGTAAGGCATGAATGCGCCATTTTGGTTGAGATGGATTTAACTTAAGAGCCCTCGTCACTCCCCCACCCCACTTTTTCAAAAAATCTAATAGCCTTATCAAAATTTTAAGAAGATATCGCACTAGTACTTAGAAATTGCCATGAAATACAATGGACAGCGATCTCGAGATTTTGTCCATTGATGAATGATAAGTTGTCAAAGATTATGACGTCATTATTTAATTGACAACGTATCACTCATGAATGGACAAAATCCCGAGATGGCTCTCTATTATATTTCGTGGTAATTTCTAAGTACTAGTGCGATATCTTCTTAAAATGTTGATAATGCTATTAGATTTTTAAATGTTTTGAAAAATGTTAAAATAGTGGGAGGAGGGAGTGTATGCCGACAGTTCTATTTTTACTTAAGGTTAGTGTAGAGCAACGATCTCCAACAAAAGATGGCAGCACTACCTCCATATATGTCTAATGTATTTTTATCGTTGCACGAAATTTCAAAGCTGCTCCTACAAATTCACGCCTAGAGAATTCAAACTTTCAGGGAAGAAAGTTCATAACCAATTCAAGAGTTCGATCAATGCCGATTTTTTAATTTCTTTTTTGTTCATTGTTGAAAAGCTTTATTGTTATAGCTTTTGATATTCACAACAACAATCAAGCGATTTCAACAGTGAGGAGACACGAAAATAAAAAATCGGCATTGATCGAACTCTTGAATTGGTTATGAACTTTCTTCCTGAAAGTTAGAATTCTCTAGGCGTGAATTTGTAGGAGCAGCTTTGAAATTTCGTGCAACGATAAAAATACATTAGACATATATGGAGGTAGTGCTGCCATCTTTTGTTGGAGATTGTTGCTTTACATTAACGTTTTTACGTGGACTCAATGCAGTAGATGGGATCCAGTCGAGCCCTCGCGCGGGTAGTCCAGTGAATTATATAATAGCTGGTTTCAGGTAAGCACAAGGAGGGAAGGTGTTATCACTCACAAGGGAGGAACCCTAGGTGTCAGTGTCCGATCGGTTTAAAATTTGATGTGAACATTGTGCTATTAATGATATACTAATAGTAGAAGTTTCTTCTGCTGAAAGTGCCTGTAGCATATGTTCTAAGTATTTGTACAAATTCAAATTGATCGGGAAATGTGCGGTAAAATTTCAAAATCAAATTGCGTGTAAAGAATATATGAATATCATTACTTGTAATAACTACTACGTTGAGTAATGAACTCAATACCCAAGAATTTGAAAAGTAATGTAGTAAATGAAACTTGTAAAAAATGCAGTATACGTAAAAATAATTTTTCGCCTTTCACAATACTGTATGCGTGTTAAGTGCATGTGATGTATACACCTTTATTTTCACGGAAGTACTACTACTGTATAAAGTAGACGTTGAATATTTATAAATGCTGACCAGTTGAAATAATCTATATCATAATTTTGTTGTATAACTTCGAGCGAATTTAACATCAGCTAGAGAAATTCTGGAATAGTGTTAATTAAAATGTTTGGGTATTGAGTTCATTACTCGACGTAGTAGTTATTAGAAATAATAATATTCACAAATTCTTCATACGCAAAATTTTATTTTGAAATTTTACCGCACATTTCACGATAAAGTTAAAATTTGTATAAATACGAGGGTTGGGTCATAAGTCATGGCAAGTATTTTTTTCCTCCTCTCGGGAATGCGGCACCACCGCACAATTTCGAAATGTACAAATGGAAGTGACCGCTTTTCGGTACTGTTAAATGTATGAATAGTGCAGTAGTGTGAAATGTGTGTACCAGGGGTAGGTAGGGAATTGCGAGAAAAGCCATAAACCAAAGTATTGTGCTACACGCGTTTATTAGTTACAGGACTTCATTGGTAATACGTAAAGAAAGAAGGCTCGCACATATCGTCCTAGGAAACTTCAAAGTAATCTAACCAGACAGTTGGCTAAGTTGCTGTACTCGAAAAGTAACGGTAACGCCCCCTCCCCAATGGCATACGCACTATCAATTAGAAGTGTTCGGTGACAGACTCAGTGGTCTTAGTGGCATTACAATATCAGGGATTCTTGTATGTGTCCGTAGAACATGAGGTAATTCCAGTGACGGATCTAAGGGGAGCAAAAGGGGCAAGTGCCACAGGCGGCAAACAGCTAAAAATAAAATGAAAGTCCTAAAAGAAAAGAAAGTAAAATCGCATATTAAATTTAAATTGACCGTGTTCAAAATTTCAATACCGGCACGATAAGACATTTTTTATGTTATTCCATATATCCATTTCTAAAATTCAAAACCGCGATTCAAGTCAGATGGTCAGGTCTACTGCCTTACTAGAGTAGTAATAGCGATGCAACGCTCCAGAGAAGATAACAAAAGTACACTACGTGATGTGAGACAATGTTGTGCCTGTCGCGTCGGCTAGTCGTGTTGTGTTGTGTTGTTTGGCTTAAAAAAAAAAAAAAAAAAAAATCGAAAGGGCGACAAAATTTAACTTTGACCCCCATAGGAAAATTTCTAGATTCGGCGCTGGGTAATTCTAGCGTTATGACTTTAGCTACCCTATTTAAATGAAAAGAAACAAATCTAATTCAAATTCAGATAAGTTTATTCAGACCCATCACTTTTAGGGGTGTGAGGAACGAACCATTTGGGGGAACATGACTCGCGATATGTTTCATTTCATTTCATTTTCAATTTTTGAACAGTGTTACTGCTATCAACATCGTCAAAATACATAGATACAAATATACATATTGAGTCATTTATAATAAAAAATCTTACAATTGTTAAAAAGTTTCTTAAAATTTACATTATTTATACTGGTATAAACCTTGTATAAAATTTATGATTAAGAGTACATTAAAAAAAAAAAAAAACCACGTAACAGGCATATACAGTCTTAATTATAATACGCTCTAATATTTTCTTCAACTTCTTGAAGCGAATACCCACTGCATAATTTCAATACCTTTATTATTCTAACTTTAAAACTTGAGATGTCTAGATTCCTAATTTCGAGAGGTAAACAATTAAAAAATCTTATCCCATTAATTTTGTAACTGTTCTGCAGTTTGGTTAACCTTGATCGTGGAGTTATTAGGTTGTCACAACCTCTAGTAAAGTAATTATGTTGTCCGTCAATGGTTGGAAGATTTTTAATTATTGATTTAATATAAACGAGACAATGAAAAATATATATACAGGGAAGTGTCATAATACCATAAAATTTAAAAGCTTCTCTACAGGAGTCTCTGGAGCCCATTTTCAGCATACATCGCAAAGCTTTTTTCTGCCAATAGAAGACATTTTTTGCTCCGCTGGAATTACCCCATAAGGCTACACCATAAGATAGGTGAGAGTGTATCATAGCATAATATACCACTAGTAAGTATCTAAGAGATACAAGTTGTCTCAGCCTTTTCAATAAATATATGTTTTTGGCTATCTTCTTACATACGGCAGTCGTATGATTACTCCAAGTCAATTTCGGATCGATTGTGATACCCAGTACCTTAATACAGTCAGACTGTAATACAGTTAATGTACAGTACAGTACCTTAATACAGTTAATGTTGTTATAAGGGTTCATAGTGTCCTCCGTGGATGAGTGGTAATAAAGGGGTCCGGTGAGCACACAAGTGGTCGGAGCCCCCATTAAATTGTAGGTCCCTTAGGACATCATCCGATGGAAGGCAGTGGCGAATCACCATTGGTGCATCTTGCCCAGGGACCTTCGGTTCAGGACCTCCTTCGTATGGGAAATATTGAATTAGAGAATATTCCTTACATGTGGAACCTCTTAATGTTCTGTTGTAAACACTGGTAATACATTTAACATTTCGAACAAAATTATGTCCGTTTTCGAAATATTTTCGTAAAAGGTGTAGAAAAGAGAGATAAATGAATAAAGAAAAACTATATACAGAAAACAACATTTTAATGTCTAAGTGTTTAAACTCAACATGCAATGTTCTCACGGCCTTTCTATATAACGTTTTTTTTTTTAATGGACATAGTATTGTCCAAAACGTTTAATACAGCAGTGTAATTTATTTTTCCAGCACAGAAGTGGAGATTCCACACGTAAGCAGTATTCTCCTTAATCATTTAACTTAAATTTATGGGCCAAACAGATAGCTATGGAGAAACGTGTTTGATAGATGACATCCCTCGACGAGAATTCTAGTTGAGCATTTAACTTCTAAGGACGAACCTGCTATTAACGTGGGTGAACTATGCTTGGATTGGTACCCGAGCCAGAGATGATATATTTTTTTTCGGTCTAACGAGAAAGAAAGTTAATTATTAAATATATTTTTTTGGGCTGTCGGAAATTCCTCGGTTCCTACATACAAGAATCGCCTCTAAGGACTCTACAAAGCTGTTATGGTCTGTCCCATAACATCCCTGAAGGACGACTTCGCTTTCGAAGACAGGGAAGGGAAAGGTATCATACCGATATTCGCGTGAGGAAACTGATGAGAAACTCCGGAGCAGGTCAGTCAGTGGTCAACGGCCAACCTGAAATGCGCGACCGTAACGCCGAACTCATTATCAGTCTGAAATAAGTAAATATATAGTATATTTTCATTATCATTTTTAGCTACGAAAAACAAATACTGGTAATCGAACTACTTTGACGTTTTGCTGTGCGAAACCAAAGACTGAAAATTAAGAATTACCTTTGCAAACACCCGCATTGTTATAATTACGTGAACAGTAAACCGGTTCTAATTCCTGATAAACAGTGACCATGAGTGATAAGCCTCGATTAACAAAACATAGTGTTGCATTCCAAAATCTTACCGTGTTTCCTATTGTTCTCATGTTATGTTTATCGCAACAAAGCTCAAGGTCGTTTGAAAACGTGAAACGAAATATATTAGTTTTTTTTTTTTTAATATTCAAAGGAAATTACCAACCATAACGATAATAAAAAGGCAATAACTTGATTGTTATTGCTATAATGAATTAGTGTTGTGTTAAGCAATTTGTTAAACAATCGCGAACACATATTAATCGCCTAGTTTTACGGGTAATTTGGTACCACGCACTTATGCTCAGTGGCTTTTTTCCCCTTAAACGGTAGTTTTTATGTACGTATTATATACTGTTCTTAAATATTTCCACTCTTTGCAAATGACTCTTTCCCGTTGTAGGTGTAAAAGCGTGTAAGAAGAATTTACTTAGCGCGTGAAATCTCGTAGTGGATAAGGTTATCAACAAATCAGTAATTAAAAAGCGGTGCACATTAAGAGGCAGCGGTACTTGCTTACGGCAGCCTGCCAAATAAGCGTCTAAGTTAACATAAATTTTGACACCGTGGTCCTTCGCAAAAATGTCTCAATAATCCCTTCAGCATATTGCGTGGCATTGTGAAAGTACTTAAGAGGGCTTCTCGCTCCCACCCCTTTCCCTCCATTTTTAACATTTTTCAAAATATTAAAAAAAAAGTAAGAGTACTATCAAAAATGTAAGTTCATAGCGCACTAGAATTTACAAATTACTGTGAAATACAGTGGACAGCGATCTCGAGATCTTGTCCATTGATGAGTGATACGTTTTCAAGGATTATGACGTCATTATTTAATTGAAGTTCAGCACTCATCTATCGACAAGATTTCGAGATCTCTTTATTAATTATTAACGACAAGCAAAACAAAACACTTTCTTTGAAATTTATTAGTTTTTAAACCTACAAAACCCTAGTTAAATTATTTTTTTCACTTTCCCCCGCGACCCCCAGGTTGAGAAATCCGGGGTTAGGGCTTAGTTTGTAGGTACCATGCCGGTATTCCTTGGTGTGACGGAGGAAAGAAAACGTAAAAACTCAGTCAGGATGACCGATTACTGGTATCGAACCTGGTTTCTCCAGAATGTGAAGCCAACGCTCTACGACCGCTCGGTCCCGGAATTGAAATCTAGATTCCGGAATCGGAGTGTCAAGAAAGTTAGAATTAATGAGACGTGGCTTTAGTTAATGGACAAGATTAAATTAGGTGGAAGGAAGCTACGCAGATCAATATGTTCGCTGAATAAATAAGAAAAGACAACTTAAAAACATCTACTCCTTGTTCCCTTCAGCGTGTTCGGAATTCCGGAATTTCGAAAAGTCAGAACTCCGGGATCTTGAAAATTCCGAGTTCTGCATTTGACTTTGGATTTTCGAATACTTTTACTAAAGAATTTCGTCTCATTCAGCCCAAATGGTTTAACACCAAACATTGGGTAGAGGTAGATAATTTAGATAAGTTTAAATCTTCGTCACTTCGAAGGATCTACAACTGTATACGGGGTGTTTATGAACTACACTGACAAACTTCTGAGATGATTCCTTACGTCAAGACGAGAACAAAGTTCCTCTGACAAGCCTTCTGCGTACAGGAATGATATTTGGTTAAGGTACAGTGCATACCATGAGCAGGCCTCTTGTGCATGCAGGATAGCACCAGGAGCAAGCCTCTTGCGTGCCAAGGATGTTCCAGAAGCAAGCCTTCTGCGAACACGTAGGAGAGGAGATGACCACCCAGGAGTCGAGTGATCCCTTGTAGACTGAGCTGTGGCGTTTTATAGGTTCCATTTGTGGGAGGTCCTCCAAATCCATCCTTCGGCGACAGCAACTCCATCTTCAGGTCGATATCAGCCCCATCTGTTGTATCCATGTAGAACTGTTGTTATCTGCTAATGTGTCGCTTGCTGTTGTCATTACATCACACATGCTTGTTTACTACAAGAATTTACACTTCTCATGTGCACGTGTGAGTAATACACGGAACATTGCAATATATATATACTGTATATATATATATATATGGGACAACGCCCTAGCCGAGCTGGTCTACCGGTTCCCGTAAGATCACCGAAGTCAAGCAGCTCTGGGTCTGGTCAGTGCTTGGACGGGTGACCGTTTCAGCACTCCAGATGGTGTTGCCTGTGCGGCGTCCACCCAGCGTCGTGAGGCCAATTGGGGAGCTACCTGAATAAAGAGGTAGCGATCACAGTTGAGAGCTTCGGCTCTCCTCTCCCAACCCGTCTGGTCAGCGTGGGAGCAGTAGACCACCTCCTCCCTCCGGGAGAGGCCTCATCCAACAGTGGATTGAATATGGCTGTG
>JAGDQP010005937.1:57024-75174 GCA_022664845.1 Lepisma saccharinum | reverse complement strand
AAAAAAAAAAAAAAAACTAGGAGTATTGATAGCATACCGAGTCCTCTGCATGTGCATGTGCTGAATGGGTTGAATGTCGATCATTTTTACCACCTTGCCATTTTTACGTAAATTCCGCCTGAGTAGATCGTTTTGCTCAGGGTCTAGAATGCATGACTTTGGGTTGATTCACCTTATGCCCTGAAACCGTAAGGTATTATAAGCGTATTGCATTATTGGTCAAACACATAACATTTTGTAAACTAACGTTAAATATAGCTTCATAATTTTACAGCTTAGCGGTGCTATAATGTTGAAGACTTCATCCAATGGTCATTAGTTCTAGTCTTCTTGGCCTTGTGACCTTGCCTTTCGCTTTCTTCATTGCTTACCCAATCCTCTGTAGCGAATCTTACTCTATGAACGATGTGGAGGACAACACATCCCATGTCGAAATAAGGAAAGACAGACAGAAAGAATCAGATAGATTTTTCTTGACGCTCGAAATACCGTTCATGGTTTGTTGTGTGGTTAACCAATTTTTCCAAAGATAGCTTCTCACAGGTTGTTCCGCAACGTTTGAATGTCATAAATAACGTTGTTACGTCATATCTCATATGTCTATCTTTCAAAGATGGAGAAGTGTGACCGTAAAAAGCGCGGGAGAAGTCCATCATGGTGGCAGTGACCCACATTCCTTGCAGGTAGAACACCACAGTAGCTCGTTTTTTTTCTGCGTCACCGGATGACGTATCTCTTGAAGCGATCTGGCTTGCATTGACCTAGTCAAATGCTATCTTTCTACACGTTTAAGTGTGTGAAAAACGGCTAGTTTTACACTCTTTGGTGTTGGTGATAATAAAACATATGTGTTCCCCTCTCCTCAACAGAAGTATTTGATAAGTGACTCAAATACCGATGCTAACTGTAACTTGTTTGTGAAATCTCTCTTCAGGGCAACATAGTAGCTATACTTGGCTCACATGAGTCTTTTTTATTAGGCCTATACTAGATATAGAATATTTATGATATTAAAACTGTTGTAAGAGAAGTGGGTAGTCCAGCAGTATCGCGCTCGCTTCGTTTTCGGGAGGTTCTGGGATCGATTTACATAATCGGTTGAATTTGATCAAACATCGTCGGTTCATAGGCCTGCCTTCAGGCAGAGCATCAATCATCGTCATCATAATATTTTATTAATCTTGTATTTATGGGCGAACGGTTGTTATAAACTAAGCACGTCACATTTCTGAGGAATGACATCCCTCGACAATCCCTTATGGGGGCAGAAGAAAGTAGCTGGCAGAACCATACTGATAGTCTTCTGGTGAAACTGAGGGAAATAATGAAAAGTCAGGGTCAAATTTGCATGTCTTCTTAGTGTTGAAAGTCGTCTTCGGGAATACATATCCTTCTTGGAGTCTTGTTAATAGCACCGCTAATCGTCTTTGCACAAGCCGTAAGGAAAATATTTTTCAAACGTATGCTAGTAGTTTGCTGAAAACATGAGAACACGCATGTTTTCACGCAAGGGATCATGGGGGAACGTCTATTCTGAATAGTTCCATTATCTTTTATCCATACATTACCTATATATTGACCGACAGCCTCTTTTTCCTTATTTTAGAATAATACGTAAAAATTTAGAAGGGCTCTCGAATGTAAATAATGATAAAGTGAACAGATGGTGACTTGTCATTGCGTCCCACTGGATGGAAATTACATCATAAATATTGTAGTTTAAATTAGAGCCTCAACCACTAGCCGCAGAATTGAATTCGGGGCCCGTTGAATACAAGGCGATAAGCGAAAGCATTAGCGGTGTGCGGGAATATTTTTCTTTTACTGTCGGGATGGAACCAGTTAATATTTCCCGAAAATCGAGAAATGCTTAGAACGGAAAATTGTCGGGAATTTCTAACTCTATGGATGTCTCGACCTTTCAGGAATACCCAGAAATCGGTACCGAGCTTCCTAAAATCCGAGACCGGGTCGAGATTTTTTTCCAATTTTCTTCCGGAAATATCGGGTACCCGCAGACCCCTAGAAGACACTCATTAACTAAGATCACCTCAGGAGTGTACTAAAGTAAATACAGAGGAGCTCTGAAATTGAAAATAATTAAGTGCTCCCTGTATTTATCTTGCATCCATTTGCTCGTGCTGAGCGAGTGATGTAATACGGTACACTCACTCGATTATAATGGGAGGTTCTTTACATCAAGGTTCTTCATTCTGCCGGTTTCCAATACTTTGACTTTCATATCTTCCCCTCTTTCTCATGCCAAACGTATTCCTTACCAACAAAACTATCCATGAACGTATACTGAAAATCACCCTGAGATTGTACTGACAGAATGGATATGTAATAAGTCGAAACTTAGTCGCAATTTTCAACTACAACGTCGCGAAATCAAGCGGCTACCCAACACCGCAGTACTCCACCGCTCTCTGAAGAAATCTCTTGTTGGGTAATTGCTTCTCCACGTATATTGGAACCCATCTCGGGGGCCTTACAGTTGAAAAGAACGACTATATATTTATTTTTTTGTTATTATGGCATTCTAATTCCCTTCTAAGAAGTAAATATCTACGGCACTGTTTCTGGTAACCATACTGAGATGAATGGAACTATATATTAATAACCTAACATACAAACACCAAGGAAAAATTCTAGCCTTCGTTGTCTTTGTTAAGCAATATGAAAGGACCTTAAAAGCAGCCCGAAGCAGAGTTTATGGGTATCAGGATTAAAATTCCATTCGAAAACACTCCTTCGTTAAAGTAATCAAACATTTCAAGGAGTATGACTAGAGCGGAGAGCCCGGTAGTTTGGCAAAATGGCTTTTCGTTTTCGTTGCGAATTATTAGCACGTAAATAAGAGGCAACATTTTTTACTAATCGTGGAAGCGTTTAAAGAGATTTTTCATTTTACCTATTTTACCTTGTGTTGCCTATTTCTAAACGTAATGCATTTTTCTGCCTTCTAATGTATTTTAGCCACATTTTCTTTTTGTGTTAAACACAAACAAAAATATAAATATAACAACGCTGCCTTTGTCGACTTATCATGAATTCAGAGGAAAAAAATTGTGACTAGGGGTGATTCTTTAGTATTTAGGTTGACCTCGTGTATCGCCTCTCATTTACTGCCACCCTTCACTGCTTCAGTATCTTCTGGATTTCTGGTACAATTTATGGCACCTGTCACTGGCTGATAATCTGACACCTCACGCATACTACGCTACGTTGCCAGAAGCAATAATAAAACTTGAAGAGAAAGACGAGAAACTGGTGACAACGATGGACATTGCATGATAAACAATAAACAAACTGTCGGAAGTGTCAGAACAAATGCAAACCTGTATTGGGTGCAAATGATGATCTAGAGCAAATTAAAAACATATGCAGTTTACTTAAAGGTGATAATTAAATTGTCGTTGATATGAACTCGTCAGTAATATTTATTTTATGTGTGCTCCTCTTTTTTCTGTGGACCTTGAGATATCATTTTCAAAATTGAAAACAGTTCTCAGAGACAGAAGGCTGAGGTGCGTTGAAAACTTGAATAATCAGCTTGGGGCGATGTACAACCAACAAAGAACATAGTGATGTAGCGTAGAATGATATGCTTAATATAGGATATTAAAATAAATTAGGGTAACTTATATATATTTATGAATTATAATGCCTTTTTTTTTAAGTACCTATTTCAGCAATAATAAATGACTTTTTGCCTGCCTATTTCAAGTAAAACAAATGTCTGAACTTCCGGGCTTTACAGATGACACAGACAACGTCTAGGTATGGTCTTCCACTCTCAAATGCAAAGCCTGGTACTGGTTAGCCCAGCGGTGTGGATTTCTATTCCGTGGGTACTGTAATACAAACGCACAGATTTGGAACATTACATACATAGTAGGTTTGCTTAATTGGTCCTGTGTGCAGTTTCTTGAAGAAATATTGAGAGTGCTGACATTTTATGCAGATGTTAGTGGACATTCAGAAAACTGAAGGTGGGCAACTCAGTTCCGCCGCTGGGGCCAGCGGGAGGGGTGGGGGGAGAAATTACTAAAACACAAAATTTTGCGTTAATCAGGATAAATGTGTGCTACAGTGTTATTATGTTCAGTTTTAAGTAAAGGAACATCACAAAGATTATCTAAGTAAAAAAACTAATAACCCAGATTTTAAACATTGCAAGTTGGGGTCAACATGTAAAAAAAAAAGTTATTTTGTTTCTTTTGCGTGCAAACTTCAGCGACTCTAATTTTGAATCCACATTTTGCTAGAACTGCTTGAAATGTGGTTGATAACGTAGTTGGTTCAAGTTTATGGGAAAGAAAAGGGAGAAATTTAAGTTCTAAAAAAAAACTGACTACAATTTTCTTCTTCTAATTCAAAGGTAAATTAAAATCAGGTTTTTAACTTCGTGTGCTGTATATTTCACAGTGCTGGGCGATGCTTGGAGCCCGGACGTTCCATTCACATCATCAAATTTCAATTTGTGAATGTCTCTCCCTACCCTACATGTGTTGTCGGGACCGCGACTAGGTGTCACGACGACAAGGTATCACGACGACAAGGTGTCACGACGACAAGTTGTACCGCAATGCTTGGCTCACTGGCGTCAAGTTGTATCACTTTCATTTTGGTTCGCTGGCGACAAGGTATCACGACGACAAGTTGACCCACATTCCTGAAGAGGTACAACTTGTCGGGACCGCACCCGACAAGTTATGCCACTTTTATTTTGGTTCGCTGGCGACAAGGTATCACGACAAGTTGACCCACATTCCTGAAGAGGTACAACTTGTCGGGGCTGCACCCGACAGGTTATGCCACTTTTATTTTGGTTCGCTGGCGACAAGGTATCACGACGACAAGTTGACCCATAAAATGTGGTATAACTTGTCGTCGTGACACCTTGTCGTCGTGACACCTTGTCATCGTCCCGTGTTGTCTCATTGACGAATGTAGTGGATCAACCTCCATTATATATATCCTATATTTATTTATGGGGTTTTGTCTATAGGCGTCACTTTACCATGCTTGCACATTGTCTAAAACAATTTTTTATCCGTTTCCCTATGTGGGTGTAAATTATGTGTACACCTCGCGTTAAATATTCACCTCCCGTTCACTTGCATTTTTGTTTTAAGGAGCTCCACGAAAAAGTAGACCAAATATTAGAATCGCAAAGGTTTGCACGCAAGAGAAAAGAAACTGCTAAAAGAGTTTCATTTTTTCATGTTTTTGACCTTTCGACCCCCCACCCCTACCCGAATATTGAAAATATCGGTTATGAGTTATGACTTAGATAATCTTTATCATATTGCTTCACTTAAAACTGAACATAATAAGATTAATGATTAATTTTAATGCTCTAGCATACATTTATTAACGCGAAATTTTGTGTTTTGGTAATTTCCCCCTTCCCCTGCCCCAATCGCGGAACTGAGATAGTCACCACCAATTTTCCGAATGTACACCACCATTTGAATAAAATAACACAACTCTTAATATTTCTTCACGAACATGGGACCATAAAATCACCTAGGAAGAAACATACTAATAAGGTTATAGTATCTATCGGTCGTGCTATGTAAGCATTTTTATGTTTTAGGTAATACCACGTACCTTATATTAAACATATATTTACAACTAATTTCTGGTGGTAGGGGTCGTCAATTCGATCCCTGCTCATTCCATGTGGGCTTTGTGATGGACAAATGCCGTGTGCGTGGGTTTTCTCAGTATTCTCTCGTTTCCTTCCATTTCTTGAATTGGCGCGCCCCATGATTTTCTTTTTAGTCATGCATATACAAAATTATTTTTTACTTTTTAGTACGAATTGTTTAAGAAAAGTATGTCTTTAAAAATGTTTTTTTTTAACTATTTTTTTTCGAGTTGTTTCGGTGTTCGGATACTTTCTCTCAAGCTAATGTTTTGTGACCCAAATCCTAAAGTGTTCTGCAACCAGTCAAATGACAGATCGTTGCAGGTTAGTATTTATTTTATGATAAAGAAGTCATATTAAAAAAAATATATACATTAAAAAATGCTTTTAAAATATAGAAATATATGAAAGTAACTAGTGTTCGATTTGTTATAATTTACGAAGGGGGATACTAGAACTAGTGGTTGCTGGTAAGTTTCAACCTATTACCTGTTTGGGTAGACATACTAAGATTTTATCCTTGCTTGGCATTATATTCGGAATCAACAACCGGGAATCAATTCCTCACCCACCAGGGAAAAATCCCCGGCATCCCGCCCCCGACAAATCGAACACTGAAAGTAACAATGGTATATTATTGTATTCTCACCCGACTTACGTCGCTGTGCAAAATTTCATCATGCTATAACGTCGGGAAATGAGTTATATTAACGTTGCAAGATTTGAGGACACCACGAATCATTGTGAACTAGAGAAAAGAATGTAAAAAATGGATTTAAAATAGCTCGGAACAAACTTAAATTATATATACATAATAAGTATGTCCTACTTTTGCTGTGAAACGTTCACATCAAACGACTCAAAGACTAGCCAAACGCGGTAGTCGTTCGATCTGAGGCGTCAGGCAAGAGTCTCTGAGGTTATGGGTCCGAATTCGGGCTGAAGCATGGATGTTGGTTCATTTTAAAACTGAACAGCTAATGGCATCCTGATGGGTCGAAGTCTATAGTTACTAAAATGGCCCCAAAATACAAAGCTTTTGATTCAAAGATTAAGGGTCAGTTCTACAATCGACCGCTCAACTTCTAGTCAGCGCTAAGTTCAGGCCAACTCTCATTTTGCGTACTCTCATTGGCCAAAATCAGACTTGGCCTCAACTTAGCGATGACTACAAGTTTAGCGGTCGATTGTAGAACTGACCCTAAGAGTGAAACAAAGAGCAATGGCGAGACACATGCTAGGAATAACTAAGAGGGATAAAAATATATTTGAATGGATTCTCTCTCAAGCAAAGACAGAAGATGTGATAAAGGGTTAGAGAAAGATGAAATGGAGATGGACCAGTCATTTAGCTAGAAGAACAGACGCAAGATGGACGACAAATATTCTACATTGGATTCCCAGAGACAAGAAACGTCCAGATGCAAGATGTATAAAAAAAAAGGTCAAGCGTTTTTCAGGAGCTACGCGAATGAAGACAGCAATTTGTGGAGAAGGGGAAATTCATTCATCAGTGGATATAGAGTGGTTGATATAATTGATTTTCAGCTTTATTTCCAATTTCAAATATCATTTTAATAAACTAAAGAAAAACATGTTCGGTTTTAAGTCGGGAGGTTGCCTCGAGCGCTACTGTCAATGGAGAACTAGAAGAACAAGAATATGCATTACGCAGTGGTATTGAATTGAATTTCAAGACCTTTAGGCAACTTTGGCTCAGGCCGGATGGATGATGATGGAATGAAGAAAGTGGGAGGAAACGGGAGAACCCCCAGAAAACTCACCACAAAGTCCACTTGGCTTGAACTGACAAGTGACAACCCTAAATGCCAGAGGTGAGCGCTCTAACCGTTGATCCGTCGCGGCCCCTATGGCGTAGTGGTATGCACTGTTTTGAAAATCGCTCTTAGAACAGTGTCGTGAAAGCCTCAAGATTAACAGCAATCCTTCTTCCGTAAATCAACTGCTTGTGCAGTTTTTCTCTTTACGGAATTTACTGTTTTTCTCGCTTCTCTTGTGTAGAAGCGGGAATACTCTCGATGACCTTACCTTATTTATTAGGATTGACCTGACTTCTTCCAAAGAATTGCGTGTGGTATTTATGTAACGTATGGAACGGACACGAATAGAGAGAACCACAGCGCTCTCTCTCGTTAGTCTACTACTGACTCTTACTACTAGCACCATCTATTGTCCAAAACAATGATTACACAAACTGTGGCGTACTCTGTTGGTGACCTTGCAAACCGCTAGAAGCATTATCTTCAGTAAGTTCAAAATCAGTTTGCTAGATGAATAGACGAGCAGTAATATATTTTTAGTGCACCCGTATGAACGTCAGTGAATAAGGGAAGATATAAATAAGATTTGTCCTATCTGTCTGCCCTTTCCCCCAATAGATCTCAACACCTACAAGTCGACAGAGATGAGCCATGCATCATGTTGGATTCGTCATGATCTCAAACGGTGGGGAAAATGACCTTGACTCTAAAACTGACAAATCGTTTTATTTGGTTAGTTTTCTGACTTCATTTTTTCTATGTATTTTCACATGGTCTTTTTGTCCTCCGTCATTAGATCTCAATAACTACCACCCACACAGAGACGACCTATACACCGTTGGATTTGTCATGGTCTGAAAAGGTGGAGGAAAACTATGATTAACTCTACAACTAGCAGGTCCTTTTCAATCGCTTAGTATTCTCCATTTGTGCCCCTCCTAGATCTCAGTAACTACAAGTCCGACAGAGATGAGCAATACATCGTTGGGTTCGTCATGACGCAAAACGGTATGAAATCCTTTCACTTTGTCTCTAATTCTGGTAGGTCCTTTTCAATAGCTCCATCTCTCCATCAATTTTCCTTCAGCAATTCTCCATCTCTATGTTTGTTTGTCGCCCCTAGATCTCACGAACTATAAGCCCATACACAATTGGATTTGCCATGATCTGAAACGGTAGGGAAAACTATGACTTGACTCTAAAATTGGCAGGTCCTTTTCAATCGCTTAGTCAAGTCCGACAGAGATGAACCAACCACACACCGTTGGATTAGCCATAGTCTGAAATGGTGGGAAAATCTACGACTGACTCTTTCTTTTGGATAATGTTAAAAGAACATTGAATTTATACGGGTGTGCTTTGGTTTTATCTATAATAAAACCATTACTTAGCTTCATTAAAGTGGATTTATTTTTATCAGTCCGTCCATTGGCTGCAATTAGGGGGAAAGGGAAGGTTATATTGGGCAATATTTTTAATGTAAATGAAATGTATGAATGATTTATAAGGAAGTTTAAACCAATATTTGACTGTGTCTTTCGGTACCGAAAAGGGGAAGAAATAATCATTTAAATAGAAAGCAACGAACAACGAAAGAAATAATTACCTCCAGTGAAAAACTAAAAGTTCTACACCTCAAATTAAAAAAAGAAAAAAAAATGATTAAAAAAAGCAACACCGATATTGAATGATACAAGTGATGTAAGAAAACAAAGATAAAAAAACAAAATAAATAAAAAAGAAACTAAAAAGATGTAGCTACACTCTTAAACAAATAAAACTTATGGTAAAAAAAATTATGGGAATTAATAAATGCCGAAACAGGGAAAAGAACAGAAAGAATACAAAAAATTAGAAATTAAATTGCCAGAACTAATTTATACTAAAAAAAGCCACGTACTATTTTCCAGTTTTACTATTATTGCACCTAAATCTTTGGATAGAGTTTGTTGACAAATCAATTAGTAGTAGTAAGCTCATAAACCCTCCCACGATAAACCATTCAGTTTTTTTTTTAGTTTTTCAATTGCTCCAGACGAAATAATTTCAGTTGTAAGGAAAATGAAAAATAATTACTCAATCGACCTAGGCGAAATTCATATGACCGGCTATACTATAAAATACAATAAACAACACAATATTAGAAAATACTTTCCAGATAAACTAAAATGATAACTGGTCGCCCTTATAAAAAGAAAAATATGATTTTTGAGAATTATAGACCGATATCAATCCCTTCTGTCTGTTGTAAACTCATAGAGACAGGTGCGTAGCCAGAATTTCTTTACGGACGGGTTTCACTAGATTCTTTCGGGAATTCAGGCTTTGTACCTATATAAAATGTACATAATTATGTCTAAATTTATACTAATTTTACAAAGAAATCGGAATTTTGGAGGGGGTCCGGACCACTTGGACCCTCCGGCTACGCCACTGCATAGAGACTATAATTCTTGAAATATTACGCAGTCATTTAACTGTGAAGAACATTAGAACAGCATTCCTCTTAAAAGGTAGACCTACAATTACTCAATGAACTTCGTAATAATGTAATATCAAGATTAGATAGAAAAAAATCATACTGTCGGTATTATTTGTGACTTATCTAGAACTTTTGAGTATATAAATCATGATATTTCCTGAACAAATTACAAAACTATGGTTTAAATATTTCTTAGAAGATCAAAAACTGTTCGTTGAGATTACATATAAACACTGATACAAATGTGATTGATAGGAAACTTTTAGATCCCAAAGAAATAAATGTAGGAGGGAGTTCCTCAAGTGTCGACCTTGGGTCCTCTCTTTATTGTTGCATATTAACTATTTACCAATAAACGCAAGACGCCTTACAAGACTCCTTTATGCAGACAATACAAGTATAATTGTTTTACTTATCTCTACTGTGATTCCCTTATTTCCTCTGTTTCCACTGATACCCTTAAGAACTAAGTGAAAAGCGAACACTTACGTCAGTGCCCAGGTTGGGATTCGAACCCACAACGTTGGAGTCCCGGATCCAACCATGAAGAATAATACGTCATTTATGGATTTCATTACCTCAGATATATAATATGGGGACATTGACAGTCTTTTCATTGCAGAATGACTTTCAGCAAGGAGCACGTAGAAGCTTTATGCGTGTTATTTTTGTACAACACGTGTTATTTCTCCATTACATGGACATTATGGATGAAGTATAACACATTTCTCATGTTTCAGGAAGAGCTTTGAATGTCGAAATATCGTACCACGCCAATGTAGATTGGTGTTTAGTCAGAACGGGCAACTATGATCGGTATCCGCGTTATTGGCTTAGTATAGGACCGATATTGGCCCGTTAGTCGTTATCGTTGTGCTGCTAAGGATGAGTAATTGATTACGCAAATTTTCTCGAAGTCTGAATTTTTTTTAGGTATTTATATGGACAGTAGCTTACGTGGGAAGAACATTTGAATAAACTTGGAAACTCTCAAGTAACCTAGCTCATATGCTATCTAAAATTCCGTATGCATACGGGTATGCGTCATTATTGTAACTAATTCCTAATGCATAAATGCTGTTCTAAACGGTAACCTGTTGGTTATGCCATAGACCAAGGATAACTCTGTTGATTTTCTGCAACTTTTGTCTCTTTCTGTCTCATATAACGCATTCTAACCGAGATATTTAGCTGTTCCAGAACTTTTCACAAGCACTGTAAAGATAGAGCGCGCCAAAATTTTATCCTTTTATTCACAGGCCTTGCAGTTCAAACTGACAGCTAATTTTTTGTGTAGTTCTTTGTGACTGATCTACTTATGTACGAAATAAGTAGTTGAAGTTGGGTTTCGAGGTGATCTGAATGAACCTTCCCTTGTAAGATCTGAGGGCAGAGACTAGTACAAGAATTATTGTAACTAATCTTTTTCGCAGAACTGTCGTTGTGTGACTAGAAGAACGTCAGATTATCATGTGAAAGGTTCGTGGTTCGAATCCTGATTATCAGAGAAAACTTTTCTGTAATATATATGCAAATGTTAGGTTTGGGAATATGTTCTTCACATGTAAAGTGAATGCGTAAAGATCTCTAATTCATAATAGAGATACAGCTCTAATACAATGAAGACAATGGGTTAAGTGCAACTATTGATATATTAGTCAGAGCTGAAATGGGTCACCGGGTCGAAGGTTGAGACCTGGTGATCCGATTTCGTCCTCTGGTGACCCGCAGGGCAAAGCAGAGATTTAATTCTTTCCTTATTATACACTGTGGCATTTGAACAGTGTTTCTTTGAGGGGGTGACAGGGATCAGGGGTGTCCATTGAATATCCCGTAACATGTATACACGTACGTCCAATGGACATCCACTGGATGCCCCATTTTATGCCCAGAGGACGTCCAGTGGAGTCCCATAAGCAAAATTTTGCTGAGCTCACGTCGTTAATTCTTAACGAAAGGTTACTGACCATTTGTGCTGTCTATTCGTTTACATATTCTATTCGTGCTGCCTTCATGATAATATATTATTAGATTGAAATATTTCAATTGTTTGCAGCGGGATTTGAACCTGGAACCTTGTGAATTTTAGTCTGCCACTCTGACCACTCGACTATGGAATAATCTTCAGAGTGGCTAATCTTTTACTGTTCCTTTTATGTGACGAAGGCTGTTTCTGAAATAAAGGCATGCATATATCCTAACAGCATAGGATAGTCGCACTCTCCAACATTAGTAACAATACATCAACATTTCACTTCCTTTCTGCAATGTCCGCGTTAGTCACACTTACATGCTGAACTTACGGTGACATTACAATGTAACGGTAAGTGTCGGCCGGGTGGCCAAGCGGTCTGCGGCGGTAGGCCATCGGCTCGAAGGCCTCGGGTTCGAGTCCCGGGAGGGGCATGGGTGTGGATTTTAACAGCTAAAGGCGAATCTTGATGGGCCGAAGTCCAAAGTTACTAGACTGGCCTATATAGAAATATAGAAATAAAAGTTTACAAAAAAAAGTGTCGTTAAGTATGTACGACAAAATCAACCACTACTGATCAAAAGTAGATAGACAAACTGGGTCGCTTTTCGTCATCCGGCCTGACCAGAACAAAGATGACCCGAAGGCCCGGTCTGAAAATTGACCCAAATGACTCAGCACCTGGTCTTAATTCAAAATCAACAAACTTACTGTGACTGGGCTACCCTATAATTAAATTTGACCCAATTGACCTGACGCAGCACAGTGCTCCCAAAATCAAATCCAACTAAACGAAAGTATGAGGAGTTAATAAAGGACATTAAATACAACAGTAACTAATATTTTCGGCTGATTTTGTGTTATAAACGATAGATTCGAAGATATTTTAGTTCCAGGGGTGCTACCAGCATTTTCAGTTCGTTATGTGTGTGTGTGTGTAAAGTCAAAATTGGAGGGAATTAAGTAGAATTGTACAGCGTTTCTATCCAGTTTGAACCGTAAAATTTTTAAGGTTGGAGATGTGTGGTCGAGAATTTCGGTAGTGACAGTCTCCTTTTGGAGGGGTGCCTGGTAGAATCTCTTTTTAGGATAAAATGTAGGATCAAAGATATGTAGAGATGTATACAAAATATGATGAAATATTTGAGTAATTCGTATATTTGGTGACAGAAGTATACCAATAGTACAATTAGTCAGTCTTCATAATCTTCATGTTCATTATCATCATGGTTATCATCACGTATATTTGGAAACATTTGAGGACTCTCTAGCAACTTTAAAATTGCATTTGGTAAGAATCCTTCTTGTGGAAATCTGCTATGAGAACTTACAACGGGGTCTGATGAAATAAGTTGTAGATGTATCACACACATCGTCTATTCTTCTTTCGTGGACTTTCTAGCCTCCTTGGCCTCTTGGGAAAACTTTGCAATGGGCAAGATTGCTGATTTTATAATAATTGAGCCATGAATTAAGATTTTATGCAGAGTACTAATCGCAGACTTACATGTACTGTAGTTCTGCAGTTTTAGTAGCATATTCTTCAAATGCTTCTACGTTAATAACATAAGCACTAGCAACTGTTCTTAATATGATAATACGCGTACTAAAAGTTCTTCGTTTATACTTGGAATGGTGATCAATGGAGTAGCAAAATATGTGCGAGCAGCCATTATTGGTCAACACCATTTCCAGGGTTTGGAATACTCACTAGCAGACCCAATTCATGTTTTAGTTGTTCTTATATATATTTTTTCCTTTGTTCCATTTTTTCTTTGTCGTTTTTCTGTACTTATGATACCAAAGTATGATATCGAGTCGATACACAATATGTAAAAAAACATTCCAGAGACCTGATCCATGCATGTAGAAATGGAATTCCAAAGGAAAGTTGTTTTTGCACTGTTAATTCTTGTTATTACTAGTTCCAAGTTGTTATTTTAACATCGTCCAACTGACACCAATGAGTGAATTGCTGCTTCACAGGTTGGGTAGCTATATTTGTAAACAAGGAAAACAATAAAAATATGCAACTAAAAATAACTAAAAATAGACAAAGGACACGCCTAAATAAATATAAATAAATCTCGATGGATAACCTCGTATAGCAACTTTTAGACACTACTTTTCTCACACATAATATTAAAATATATGTTACAGTAAACTCGCATATTAAATAACTAATACAAATGTACTACACATAAAAATAGGTTCACCATCATTCATCATTCTCACATCATGACTTGACATCAAGCCAAATCTGACTAAAATAGAACACTGCTCTGTTGTTCACTAATTGAAGTAGTTTGGTACACTACAGCCATATCTCATATGGACAACCACTGGACGTAACCATCGAGTCTACTTTGGACGTCCGATGGACGTCTCTTACCTCCACCATTGGACGTCCTATGGTCACAAAATGTATGACATGGCTGCTAAATAGGCAAGCAAAGATTACTTGCAAATCAAAAAACTTGTTTCCTCTGTAATTTTTACCGAATTCCCAATTTTTTTAAAATATAGAAAGAGCAGGTGATAGATAAAACGGGTTACAAGTAACATTGCTTGAATATATTGTTAATCCATAAGTTTCTTACATGTTTTATAGATGTTGGAATGTAATTCAAATAATATGGTCAAAGTTTTATTTAAAAGATTTATGACTGAGACAAGATCATGATTCTTTTGCTACTTTTGAATGCCTTTCTATTTAATTACGAAATTGATCTGAAATTATTAAATTAAAAATAACGTTGACTAAATTATCATCACACTCCTTAATTTAGTTTAAATTCTATGCCCAAACAATGGAATTATTTGAATGAAACTAAATAGTTAATCCTGAATATTGACTATATGATTCGTTACTAATATAAACCTAGAATTTAAATGTTTTAGATTTATATTATTGTTATGATTCAACTCACACTGAACGACCATAACGCAGTTTCTTGTACGTAAAACAAAACTTTTAAATTTGAAATACCAGTAAATGGTAATTGCTTTGATGTGTGAATTTGAAAATTTATAAGAAACTGTGTTAATGGCGTCCAGTTTGTGTCCAACCATAACAATAATATTAATCTAAACACAGGCTTCAGCATATCAATATTCTAAGTTTGATACTAATAACGAACAATAAGATTAATATTCAGGATTGACTAAACAGAGTGTTTGAGAGCGCCCAGACATCCCTTCTAAAATGACTGACCATTTTCAGTCAACACCGGAAGTTATAAATATTATCTCTGGATAGAGCGAACTCGATTTAATAATTACATCTTTTATTATTTTTAATAAAAGTAATTTCTTTCCGTTTAAAATGGGTATATGGGTGGTCTCTCAGCTGTTACAGCACTCTTTCAACATACTTTCGAAATCATTTCAAAGTCAATGGAGGCATTTATTGTAAAAAAAATTCAGACAAATGTTTCTTAGTTTTTGATGTATAATGGGAATCTAATTTAAAAAGAACCCAGCATGTTCCATTTTAAAGAATGAACTTGCGCTTTAGATAGGCCACTTCCGATCTGCACCAGAAGTTGAAAATATCACCATTGGATAGAGTATACTGGATTTAATTATGTCAGTTGTTTTAGTAAGTACTTATTCCCTTCATTTTAGAAGGGATGTCCGGGTGCTCTCAGACACCTTGCAGTTGCCACCTTCTTTACGAAAGTGGTAATCTATAACTTAAATTTTGAGGCACTTCATCACAACCTATCTTTAGTAAAAATAATCTACCCTAAAGAATTACTAGAAAACTAACAGTATATGCCACGCGTATGTAGACTAGAGTAACTGTAAAAAAAGGACGATTTTAAAGGCAACTGTAAATTAAAACATGCATGCTACTGCGTATAAACTTTCGACTTAAACTTCCTTTTTTTTCTTGGTAGGTACGTGAGGAGAAGAAGAACAATGAAGAATATGAAGATAGTGCTTCCGATGACGACGAAGATGACTATGATGATGATGATGACGACTATGATTATGGCTATTTTGAACACGACAGCGACGAGAGCACCGGAAGGCAAAGGCGACACATTGACGAAACTCCTGACGGCGTTCCGGTGATTGATGCCAGCTACGGTGTCCTGAACAATCGCTCGAGTGAAGGACTTCGCCTATACGAGTCTTTGGTGGCAACTAATAACCAGGGAGAGCCCCGAAGTCCTGACGTCAGCTGGGAGACGACAGAGAATCCAATCAAGGATTACCACCGCGTAAGCCCTCTCTGGTCACCAAAACAGCATCGCAAGAAGTGGAAACAGGCACAATCAGGAACGCAATTTGCTGACGACGTCTACTACCCACGTAGCAAGCCAAAGGTGGTTGCATCGTCTGAGGCTCCTGTCTTCGAACGAAGATCAAGAGTGAAGCAGACGAAAACCAGTACAAGCGATCAAGTACTCGATCACGCACGACCCTCGTACTTAAGGGTATTGTCCACAACTCCTCGTCCCCCACGAACTACCACGGAAGAGGAACAAGAAGAGGACGAGGTTCTGGTTCGTGTGTATCAACCATTCAATTTACCCGAGACGGAGGTCGCCACCCGAAAACCCGCTGCGAGCCAAGTCAGGCGTATAAGGAGGCGGCAGCGCGGTAGAAGGATATTCCCAGCCGTGCACTTCGGCGGTGATACCAGCAGCTACCAAACCAGCCATCCTCATTACCGAGGTAAGTTTATTTAACCTTCTTACCACAAAAATTACGTGTGTTTATTTCGTGACATATTAAGGTAACTCCTTTTAGGAGCATGTTGCTGTGTGGTCCGTTGTTCGTCTTATGTTCTCATTCTTGAGTTATGCCTATTGGATTGTTAAATAACACCACAAACGTTACTTGCAAGTATGAAGACATAACTCCAAACTGATCCACAACAAACGTACTCAAAAAAAAGAAAATTAAACAAAAGAGAGTCAGAACTGGAAGTTGAGTTCCTTTAGGAATTAACTGGGAGTGGATCAAACGAGGATAACTGTCGTCTCTTGTTCAGATACTAACTTCATTTGTAATGCAATAGGGCTCTCTAGTATGATAAATTAGAGCTCATTGGTAACAATTAATCAAGCACGTATCATGGAACAATAATCATCTTCGGGAAGTACGGAGTTGGATTCCTTCCCATGTTAAGGGTAATGTAAAGCCAAGATCTCCAACAAAAGATGGCAGCACTATCTTCGTATATATCTAATGTATTTTTGTCGTTGAACAAGATTTCAATGCTGCTCCTACAAATTAAAGCCTACAGAGTTCAAACTTTCAGAGAAGAAAGTTTATAACCAATTCAAGAGTTCTATCCGTGCCGATTTTTCATTTTCTTTCTTGTTCATAGTTGAAAGAGCTTGAAAGAGCTATAGGTTTGAATATCCATAACAACAATGAAGCAATTTCAACCATGAACAAGAAAGAAAATGAAAAAAATCGACACGGATAGAACTCTTGAATTAGTTATGAACTTTCTTCCCCGAAAGTTTGAACTCTATAGGCTAAAATGTGTAGGAGCAACGTTGAAATTTCGTTCAACGAAAAAAATATATTAGACATATACGGAGATAGTGCTGACATCTTTTGTAGGAGATCTTGGCTTTACATTGCCCTTAACTTTTTTTTCACAAAAAACTGACAGATTATAAAAATGAGTAAATAAATTGTACTAATCACGGATTAGTTGATTCAAAGTCTAGGGTCTAAATATTGTTAATGAACCTATTGTCTTTTGTAGTTGACATTGTTATTCTTGCAATGGTGTAAAATTAACATCTTGTCTTTTTTTATGAATTTGCTAAAAGTATCAGGTTTCGGTATGGAAATTAGCTCAAAGCTATCATATATCAGATTTGAATAAAACTAAACATGATGGCAAATATTGGAAAGTCATTTATAATTTCTATGTGCTTTGAGTTTTTGGCACAATGCATAACCAATTTGATTATAGTTATTAAATGGTCCTTCAGTACAAATAAAGTATTCTGAATCACATTTACTTTGATTTAATTTGGTGTACAAGTATCGTAAATAATTAAAGTTTACTCTCTGGTTATTCTTTAAGATGCAAGCTTGACTATCTCGACAAACGTTAGCTTATTTAATGTTTTGTTTCAATCATATTTAGCAACTTCAATTTACTATTTAGATTAATAACTTTCAGAGTTATTAATTTTGGCGACGTTGGAAGTAAGTTACGAACTCAGTTCATAAGCACACGATTAGGGATGGACACGAGTCGAGCTAAAACTCGACTCGA
>JAGDQP010005937.1:34883-50681 GCA_022664845.1 Lepisma saccharinum | reverse complement strand
ATACTTTACATATATAGTTGTTTTCCCGCAATTTTTGATTCAAAATGGCGGCACGAGCGGCTGTCCCCCAATCCAAGGTTACAAATTTAGTATTATAGTTAGGGCTCTTAAGTGTACAATTGTGCCAAATTTTAAAACTTTTCAAACCGTTTGCACCCAAAAAGTACCTAATGACTGGACTATATGGGGACGTCATGTAATATCCGGACTGATAGCGGATAATTTTCGGATGTCAGCTAATATCCGGATAACGGGTAATATTCGGATGACGGATACAATCCGGATGGTTAAATGGATACCGGATAACTTGTCATCTGGTTGTCCGGAAATTTTGGCTATCCCAAGAAAACAGCATAGAGACATAGGATTTGGCTCGTTTAAGCTCGACTCGACTCGAAACTCGAGTGAATTTCGAGTCGAGTTTCGAGTCGAGTTGGACAATATATTTCGAGTCGAGTTGAATGATTTCTCTTACGAGTCGAGTCGAGTTTAGCGAAAACTCGACTCGAACTCGCTCGTGTCCATCCCTACACACGATGGCTGAATCAAAGTTAACGTTCTATAGTTACGATGAGGAAAGAGAATCTATTGTAAATTATCTGGAGAGCTTTAATTTATTTAGTGAGTTGCAAGAACTCAAACCAGAAAAGGAACATCAAATATTGTTGACATCTTTGTCACTAGAGTTTTATTCGAAACTCAAAGAATTAGTTCGTCCTCAGGTATTGTCAAAAGTACCATTTTCACAACTTTCTGAGTTACTAATAAAAGTATATTCAAAACCACGTAGCATAACAACAAAACGTTACACATTTCACAGAATGATCCAACAAACAGGTCAATCTATGAAAGATTACATAGACCAGTTACGTCAACAAGGTTCCAGATGTAAATTCAGAAATTTGGAAGATGAGGCCTGCAAGGATCAACTTGTTATAGGAGTTTTGGATATATTACTTAGAAAGCGATTATTGCAGGAAGACGAATTGAGTTTCGAGAAAGCGCCCAGAATAGCTCTCCAACTTGAAACAGTTGAGTCGCAAAGTCGACTATTAACCACAACCATTAGCAAGTATAATATTGATGCATTTGAAGATAAGACTAAAGTAACTGGCGATAGTAGACCCAAATCCAATTGGCGTGATCCAAATATACAAACACGCATAATTCATTGTAAATCATGAGGATATAAACTTCAACTTAATAAATGTCCAGCTTTTGGAAAAGTCTGCAGCTACTGAAACAAGAAAAACCACTTCCAGTCACAGTGCTTTAAAAAGAAACGTGAAAATTCGCACCTAGAAAAAGAAGTATGATACAATCTAATGATGAAATGTCATCTAGTCAAAATGTAGAAACCAATCAGGAAGTGAGAATTTCAATTGAGGATATTTGGATAGGTAATATAATGGAAGAACACCAACAAAATGAAACAGACAAAATTACTATTACTTTGGGTATTCAAGAAAAACAAACTGAGGTTCTACTTAATACAGGTGCAGTCTACAATTTGTTAGATGGAAACACTGTCAAAACTGTGGGTTTAAACACAATAAAGTTACCGGACAATACTTTCCTCAGATCTGTGTCAGGAGGAAGATTACCATTATCTTCAAAAGTATTAGAACCCTGTACTTATGGGGACAAACTAAAAAACTTAACCATTGTTTGTATCTCAATATACTTTACCATTAATTATTTTAGGAAGGTCACGAATATCAGCATTTTTTCCTCAATGAAAACAAAACATTTTATAGAGAAAGAACTATTCTGTAATGACACAAAAGCATGAAATCTTTCATGACATGAAACGAGAACATGAGCAGACTATAACGAAAAATCCTAGCTTCACAGAACTAAAGATACATCTAACATATTTAGATAACATAATATCTAAGTTGAATTACAATGTACTGAGCATTCAAAAACAATGTTCATTAAAACTCAAAGATTTAGAAACAGCATTCAAACAAGCTTCTAGAAATGACAAGTTATCTTTGTCTGATAGGAAAGAACGGATGGATATAAATGATATGACTATCAGCACAAAACAACAAATGGAAAGGAAACCAGAACCACAACAATCATGATTTGAAAAGTAGAAATGAAACCAGAACCTAAACAGTCATAGGTCAATTTTATGACGGATTCATGAACTAATTCCAACAAATCATTTGAAAGTACTAATGTAATTTTAGAGGACCAGAAGAAGAAGAAGAAGAAGAAGAAGAAGAAAAGAGTAGTATTGAGTATAATTCTAAAGAAGAAGAAAATTAAGTTTTTAATTTTATTCAAATGAATGATATTATTGATAATGACAATGTTCAATTAGAAATAGGGAATCTGAAAGATAAACAAACAATTTATATGACTGTCCTTGGGAATAATTTTACATCCGAAGAAGTTGAAATCATGTTGAATAAGAATTATGGAGAAAGGGCATTAGTTATGCGAAAAAAACAATTATTGTAATTTAGATGATTTCTGGAAACCTTGCAACGAACTGAAATATATGTATGTATTGAAGATGCTGTAATTAATTCAATTTAGATTGAGAATGATTGAAGTTTGTGATATATTTGACATTAATTTAAATTTATATTGATTAGTGAACTTTGAAGTATGATAAACATCTTTAAACTGACAAGAATTTTGAACAAATGGAACAGTAATGCTTTATGTGATACAACTCAGAAACTAAAAGTGAAATGGGAACAATTATAGTTTCAGATCTACAACGATGTTATTATTGGTGCTTGTTGAACTGTAAGTATACTAACACTTATTTTGGAAGGAGAGGTGACTTGACAGACCCTAAAAATGAGTAAATAAATTGTACTAATCACAGATTAGTTGATTGAAAGTCTAGGGTCTAAATATTGTTAATGAACCTATTGTCTTTTGTAGTTGACATTATTATTTTTCCAATGGTGTAAAATTGACATCTTGTTTTTTTTATGAATTTGGTAAAAGTATCAGGTTTCAGTATGGAAATTAGTTCAAAGCTATCGTATATCAGATTTGAATGAAACTAAACATGATGGCTAATATTGGAAAGTCATTTATAATTTTTATATGCTTGAGCTACGCAAATCAACAAATAATTTGGTAAAGGTAATGTTTGAGATTTTGGCACAATGAAGAACCAATTTGATTATAGTTATTAAATGGCCCTTCAGTACAAATAAAATATTCTAGATCACATTTACTTTGATTTAATGTGGTGTACAAGTGTCGTAAATAATTAAAGTTTACTCTGTGGTTATTCTTTAATATGCACCCTTACTATCTCGACAAACGTTAGCTTATTTAATGTTTTGTTTGAATCGTATCTAGCAACTTCAAGTTGCTATTTAGATTAATAACTTTCGGAGTTATTAAGAACAATTCTATTTTATTATTATTTATGATAAATAATTGCTCCCGTTTGCTTCCTTCTGCATTTTCAATATTTCTGGTCCGTGATCCGTATGTGTGTGTGGAACTCTACGATTGCATCATGGGCAGAAAGGTGGTACAACGAGTCAACGTGAAATTTTGCATTAAACTGGACAAATCTCCTACAGATACATTGAACATGCTTCGTCAAGCTTACGGAGATGAGGCAATGAGTCGTACGCAATGTGGCAAGTGGCACAGGCGCTTCAAAAGCTGAAGAACATCCCTTGAAGATGACGAGGACTCTTCCACGAGCATCACCGCCCACAATCTGCAACGAATTCGGGAATTTGTGCATGCACATTTTTGGAGCATGATCAACGACATTGCTAACGTTATTGGTGTGTCGTATGGGTCAGTGCAGACAATCCTAAGATCGGAATTGAACATGAAGCGTATTGATGACAAGTTTGTGACCGTACTACTGAACCCTGAGCAGAAGGAACATCATGTCACAGTTTGCCAAGATCTCTGTGAGGGTGACTTGAATGAGCCATCCTTCAGGTGACAAGTCTTGGATGGATGAGTACGACCCTGAGAAAAAAAAATCATCGTCGTAAGCTTGTTGAATCATGTTCAATGTTCTCGATTTCCCCAGTTTAACGCAAAATTTCATGTTGGCTCGTGGTTCCACCTTTCTGTCCCTGATGTAATCACAGACACGTGATTACAAAAACACCACTGTAACAATTTCCGATGTCACTTGGCACACTGTCTTATCAAGATTGCAGCTTACTCTCGCTGCTAGCGTAACCCTGCGCTGTATTCTGTTGGCGTGCTACAGAGAAAGTTCGGGAAATTTTTGATTCACCCTTGTATATGGATAAGATTGTGCAGTTAATTCATTTTAGTTTTTTTTTAATGTCTCGTTTGTTTAATGTAGCTACATGGGCTATTTTTGTCTGATATTTTCAATAGAATTCCAAAGTAATACCCTAAAATTGGGCAACGTTCCATAAAGTTTTAATTTTATTTTCAGGTAATGGAAGGTTGTTACACCCTGATGGAGTATTCAAGGATTGGAGGCCCAGCAACTGGAGTGAAGTGATTGGCACTACAAATAAATTCCACCTTCATCATGGTGTCCTTACAATTAAGGAGGGCGGTGTATATTTCTTTTACTCACAGGTAATTGCTTATCTGCTTTTATATAAATGTAATGCAGGCCAAATTCTAAATTCAATTTATTGAATCTACATGCAGTGTCGATACGAAGCCATCACCAACCTTTTTGAACTTTGCTATTAACATTCTAAACTAGCTGTGAACTTCTACGGATGAATTTAAGTGTACTTCCATTTGCGGTATGCTTGTTGTTGGTAAGAAATATTGTCAACTTGTCTCCTGAATTCTTGCATGGCAATTATGTTTTTAGTTTTTCGACCGTTTCCATTCTTTTCTTCTTCTCCATTACTTTGCTAGTTCTTTTCTTGGTCTGGTCTGTCTTAAGGCACACAGACTTTAAATGGCATATTACAATGGAGCCTACAAGGGGAAATGTTTCTTATCTTTTAACTTGGTTTTAACACAAAAAAAGATCTACAGTGTGTAAAAGTAGTATAATATGATAGTTTATCTACAAGTTTATTACCGTATATAAACTGTTTGTACAGATTTTTCATTGAACCTTTCAAATCTTATGTTTTTCTATTTTCTTCTTGTGATTGTCTCACGTTTACCTTCAGTGGCGTTACTTACATTATCTTGATTTAACAATTGTTCTACCGTGCTTTTTAACGTACATTCCTTCAGATTTCCTCCGCACATTTCTTGCTTCCTGCAATTCGACCTTATCCGAAGTGCGTCTTACATTTATACTCCTTCATAATTCTAGATCTCACAATCCGGGAAAACTATCACTCTGTCTTTCCAGTTACCTTTACTGTACTTCTTTTTCATCACATCAAGAAGAACATTGAGAATTTCTAATCTTTTCGCACTTTTTCCTGCATCTGTTGAATTTTCTTTCAAATCTGCTGCTCGTTTCTAGGACTTTGATTTTGTTGTTAGATTTGAATTTCTGTTCTCGTTTTTTATTCCGTAAGTCTTTGAACGCACTTTTTATACTGCTTAAACCTTCTTTTCAATGTTGAAACATTTTTCTTCAATGACTTATGTTTAAGAACACATTTCGATCTATTTTTGTAGAAAAATCTTCCTCCTTGTCTTTCATGTCCCGAATTTGAGGGACCAGGAAGATTTATCTGTGCTACTCAAAGGCATCATGCATCCCGCTTACTGGAAGAGCATCCTGCGAATCTTTCCTTCTGATTCTATATTCCCTTGCTTACTTTCTCTACTTCATCCGTGCCCGTCTAAGCTGTATATCAAACAGGGCCGTCATCTGTCCATTCTGTTGCTATTTTCAAGTTACAGAGTTGACTTTTTTTTATTAATCCTTTTTTTCCCCTACGCATTCAAAATTCAATAGCGATTTTTGTCAAATACTCGAAGGCAAAACATGATTACAATAAAAGTTGCAGTAATTTTCGGTTTGTATCAGTAAATATTTTAAATAGAAGCAACAGAGTTGACGTGAAATAAAAGTACGAACCTTACTGAAACATGAATGCAATCACAAAAGCAATATAAACTGCGTCTTGTCCATTTCAGCCATATTCATTGCTACAAAATCCAGTAATGCTCTTCTCAAGCAGTGTTAACAGCTGCATCCTTGAAAATGAGTACCGAGAAACACTCAATAAGGTAGAGAGTAACAGAGTGGACACTTTGCGAGACAAGATATATATATTTATTTATAACAGTATGAATAAACAAAAAACAGATTTGTTCTGAAGCATGTATATTAACACTTATTTATGTACTAACAGAACAATACAGCAATATGCTTTAATATGTGGAGACACATGTTTAAAACGAGATGACAAGAAAGCAGTAGGTTCCTTCTCATGAAAAAGTAGATTTTATTGAATACTGATGTATTAAACAACTATACCAATATTTCTTATTGGCATATGAAATATTTACATGTCTCAACGTAATAAATAAATACATTTTGCTATTACTTGTCGAGGAACAGCAAAATGTCGTTTATTTTGAAAATGAACTATAATCCACCGGGTTCAGACGGAGAATTCATGGATAGTTTTGGAATCCTTATATTCGTTATCTGATTCTACCATCAAGAACTACTCCTTTGATAAAGGTTTCATTACGGTATTATGGATATTCTGAGTACCACTTCGAAGCTTGACTTCTTGACTCTATTTTTTTGTCACCAATCTAAAACAGAACCCCACGAAATGTTCATCGTTTTGCAAATACGGTAAGGTGACTTGCTATACTCCACCATGTGGAATCTCTGTCCTGAATGACAAATGTCTCATGTTCGATTTCTATTACAAAATATATAAACCCTGCAATCCTGGTAGATCTATTTTTCTCTAGTATTTCGTTATTTACAGAAAGAATCTCTCTCTTCCTTGGTTGTATTTCATCCAAAATACTTTTACAATCAAAAGACCTGAATGTCATTCTCTCCGATATTTTCCTTTTTTTAAATCTATTTTAAAAGACAATGAAACAGTAATGTTTCTCAGGTATAAAGCATTTTCATTAAAATCTAATTAGTCATCGGTAGCTGGAAGAAGGAAATAAACGCCAAGACGGCAGAAGTCGTTTTCTAGTTCCAAGGGTCTCTCAACGAATAGATTCACAGTGCCAGAGGCAAGAAAGAAATTGTGTATTGTATAAACAATTTCATACTTCCAACTGGTGTTGTATATCTATCCAATAAGCAACGTTTCACGCAAAAAATATGACTTTTTCATTCTTGGCGTTTATATCCTTCTTCCAACTAGCGATTCATTTACACGTTCTGAAGAGCTAAGATACCCATTTACAGTCATTTCGTCCAGCAACACATACTAATTGAAGTTGCAAACTGTAATATAAGAATATAAATTATTATATTTATTTAAAGAGAGGATGAATGAGATGTTATTTCATTTCATTTCATTTATTCTTCTTTTAAGTGACCGGGTTAAGGCATAACCTTTTCTTCCACTCAGCCATCCTGCACTTAAGAATTCTACATTAAGTTTATATACTATGAGTAACTAAACACTAAAACGCATACATTATCGGTAGAGAGAAGACTGAAGAGCAGAATATATGATAATACGCTCATAAAGCGACTACAAAAACAAAGAAAAAATACTGCCTACATTTACGTACTAATAAGAGAAAATATTCTTTAGTAATCAGTATTTCATGGTCTATTGTTTGGAATGCTTTACTAAAGTCAAGAAGTGATAGCAGGGTGATAGGACGATTGTCCATAGCGGAACGAATGCCATCTGTGATATTAACTAGAGCTGTGCACGTACTATGGTGAGATCTGAATCCTGACTGTAACAGTTAGAATATAATTCTGAGTAATTGTGTAATTATGGATTTCAATATACAAAATGAACTGTGATATCTTTTGCTCTGGCGGTGTTATCTTTGTTTTCGTAATGTGCTATTTCTTTGCCATGAAAAAATATCATCCTTTAAAAAGTGAACTTCCCTCAAAGGGGTCCAAAGCTGTTCAGTAAGTGCACAAAATAAGAGTCTTATTAAGGTTTGATTGGCTGAGGATTGTATATTGTTGGACCGATGTGTTTGAAATTATATATAGACATAAATTGATCTATGGAGAAAAATAAATACAAAGTTTTGGTTGAATAAATACTTTATATTTATGTAAAAAAATTACCTCATGTAACAAAAAGAAAACTTGCCTTAATAGGACCAGGGGTTTCCAATAAAGCCAATGTCAAGATTATTCTATGGAGACGAAGTTATGTTAACAACTGTTTTAACGAAAATATATTTTATTCTACAAAACAAAGAAAATATTTAAACATTTCGTTAGTTGTGCAGGAACATCAAGGCAAGTGGAAGTCAGGTCTGTGGCCAATTCCAAACGTTTCAGGTTCTCTATAAACAACTGGTGACAAATCTCTTGTATACATTCTTTAGTCTCAGTGTCGTACTGCTACCGATACTTTTAATGACAATGTTGATTTATTTAATGACTACCTCTTGAACAAATTTAGTATTTGCATATTTCTTAATTTTTTCTCCGATGTAAAGCCTAAATTTTCTCATTGTTTACCACACGTAAATACAATCACTGGAGAATCATCTTTTGACCTTAAAGAACCAATATCTAATACCATGAAAATCAACAACTAGAAAAAGGACATACGAACTTTAGTCATATCAGAATGTGTCCCTGTCTCTGGTACCGTATCTAGGTGGTTGCAACTACTTCCACAAGCCCCTTAAACACGCTTCTTAGCAACCTTTATTTCCTTCTACACAGCTGACTTATGTGAAAATAATTAAATACCTTAACAACTGCAATATTTTTGAGACTACTCAATATATATATAGAAAATACTTTCGCCCTTCAAACTACTTTAGATTTAATCGTAAACTGCGGCAATAGTTGCATACTGAAAGTCAGTCCTTACAAAATATTGTAATGCAGTTCCCACTTTCAAATCACATGCATCATATCTTTACCTCTTATACTCCGGACAAACCGTTACAACCAGTTCTCTGGCATATTTGAAGAGAAATTCAATTTTACAACCCACATTGAACACATAACCTCTAAAGCACTCAAAACTCCTTGCACTTATTACTGATTTATACACAGATGACAGATTTCAGAGCTCTTCGATCATATTTTCTGACTATTGTACTCCCTTTTATTATATATATATATATATATATACAAAACCTGTGACATCAAACTAACGACGATATTTTGAGGTTTATTGATTTGGAAAACATAGAAGCACGAAGAAAATTTAATGACTTCATTTTTTTTAGAAGATAATTCAGAGCACCTTCTTCCTCTTTTCACCTAGACAATATGCACGCTATCACCATCATATCTACCTCCCAAGACCGAGATTGAATTTGGTTCAGCATTATTGTCATTCCTTTATTTCCTCAGCAAAATATTTTTTCTAAATTACTGTTATAAGGACTTGTTGTGAAATAAAGAATTTAACCGACGTATTATTGTAGTTGTTTCATTCTTTATGAGATGGTAGTGATGTTTGTTATATCACTTTGTTTAAAGGAAATGTAAATGGTGTTTGCTGCTAATCGTAATAAATAAATATTTTTAGATGGCACAAAACATCTCATCTCAGCGACGACATCAAATCGTTAATATTGCAATGTTTTTCCTTTCTATGCACTTTTCTATTGTGATCAATGGACGGTAATACAGAAAGATTTAGAATTAAGTATTAGGTTAGACTAATTTTTCTCAGCTAAAACGAGAGATAAATCAATGGTACATAAGTTGTTTCTTTTTGGGGATATACATAAACACGCAAATCATTTGCGTGCATGATAACTATTCGAGAATGCATTACAAAGTGGAAAGCTAACTGCAACGCCGAAGAATCCATTAACATATTTGTAAAGTGTATATGTATACTCAATTTAAAGCCTTGAGTTGTTCCTGATCACGATCTAGCGACGTTCTTTCTACTGTGGCGATGATTCTAGTCTTCAGTAATAATCGATAACAGAATCCCATCGTTGTCTATGATGATGTTTTCTGCTGTGGTGGCTTCTTCAATATGACCCTGTACTTAATGGGCAATGTAACTAATGGCTGTTCAAGGGTACCAGTAAGATATAATGAAAAGTAATAAATTGACTTCACGTTGCTATTCGATTTCTAGTTTCATTCTGTTAAGATGCTACTTGTATAATAACTGACTTAAATGGTTTCACGCTGAAGTTGTACTCAATTTATTTCGATTAGATCACTTGACTGCTCTGGGGAGTATCTAAAGTCCCTCCTGTATGAATCACAACTATCATTAATAGAATGCTCAAATAGATACTGACGACTGAGACATATATTTTATTAACTACTCACTTCGATACACATATATTCAAAATATGAAGATATTGTTTGCATATATCGTCCAAGTTGTATTCCTTAACAACGCACTTATATGTCAAAGTATTATTAGTTCTTTGCAGTACTAGCAGGTTATTTGTATCTCTGTATATCTAGTTTACTCTGAAGAATTATTCTGGTCAACAGATATTCCATACAGAACTCATTGTATCTTTAAAACTGATATTTAAATATCTCTCCAAACTATGTCTACCAACCATAGTGGTTTCAGTACACAATTATATATATCGCCAGATATGAAGTCCTTAATTTGCATTTGTTTCTTTTCCATAGAGTATGAATATTTAAACTGTTATGCTTTTGGCCTCAGCCTCTAAATGTACATTCTTCACAAATTCTGTGTGACAGTCCCAGTTGGTTCTTCTTTTACACTATTTAGTCTTCTGTTGGTATTGTAGGGTTCCTGTCGTTGGATATCCTACTGGCCTTCACCTTTCATTGATCTCTCAACGTTATATTATCTCCTTTTCGTTTGTGAACTGTTCCTGAGTGTAGACTGAACTTTGTTCTGATGTATATCCTGTTGGTCGTGGCTCACGCTTTCCTCTTTCATCGGGTTCTTCTCTGAACAAAGGTTCACAACTACGTTTGTTTTACTCGTTTATTAACAGAATATCTTACAGGTTTTCCAAGCGGCACGATGAATATTTAAGATAAACTATCTGCTATGATTTGCTGTCGGTCAAGAGTCTTCTCCGAAGGCATTTTACCTTCGTGCCTTTCCCGTTTAGAAAAGATGTTATAAAAACGAAAACTTCCAGAAAGTCATGTAATGATGTAACATGCACGTTTCTAATCTAACCGAGACTGTTTGCCTCTTCTGCAGGAACTATTCTCTTTATTTTTTCCTGTCGTTGTTGTCTTTGAACTTTATTTTCTTCTTGTTCTTTTTCTTTTCCTTCCTCTATTTCCTATGAAAGTCCAGTCTTTCCGTCCTCCTGCATCCTCTTTCTCCTGGAGTTCAAACTTTTTAAAGAATGTTGGTATGAATGTCGATTGAATATATGCATTTTCTATTTTATTAAATAAGGGTTGCTATATAACCATTTTACATTAAACATTTATACAGTAATACAATATTGTACAATAACGTAGTATATGTGGTCTCTAACAGTAAAGTAGTACCTGCAAATGTAGTTCTATTAATTGACTCATACAATGAATCATTTATTTGTTCGTTATTTTGCAGATCTTTTACCTCGACCCCCATGATACAAATGGCTATCATGTATACGTGAACGACGTCCCCACTCTGCAATGTTCAACAATGACTCATAGCTCTCAACGCGTGGAGAAAGTGAACTCCTGTTATACTGGTGCTGCTCTGCTTCTTCGGAAGGATGATAAAATCAAGATACGGGATATTGAGTCTTCGAGGTTCTCCGTATTTGAACCAGAAAAAAGCTTCTTTGGTTTAGTGAAACTTCACGATGTCAAACCATGAAATTTATAGCCATTTTGTCATTGTTGAACAGTTCTTGTAAATAAGTATGTATTTGCTTCTCACTCTGTGCAGGTTTCAACTAAAGTTTTTACAAAATTTTTCAGGAAAATTTATCTTCTTGAATCAGAAGGTGTATATATTTTTGTTAAGAAGCCATCGTAACATTTCTTTGATTTTTATTTATAATCCTAATTCATTTTATTATTCTTTTGCCAAAGAATTTTGTTTATATGTTCTATTTCCAAATATCAAAATAATTTTAGTTTTTGGCACTTACAAAGAGAAAGGAATCAGGCAGTTAATTGGACATACAGAAAACAATCACATTACGTTATACAAATTACCTCAGTTGCAAACTTACACAAGTATATTATAGTCCATTGATGCTGGATTTAAATTATCCTGATGGCTTAAAGTACGTGGTTGGTTTAAGTGCTTCTTTCATCTTTCTTTACGGATGTTATTATGGTGCTACAATCATTTCCCCCTTAAATAATAATTTATCGCAAGTGCTACTTATACGAAAGTTCTTGGTGCAAAGTGAGGATTATGGTGCCTTATAGAACTACACGAGAACGTATCTTTTGTATGTATGTAATCTCTGTATGCTTGTATGTGTGAATGTAGCCATTTAACAAAGAAGCAATAGTCATGACATACATGTAGTGTCTGAAGATATATAATCAGTGTTCTGTTGGTTTATTTCATGACGAAAGTTCTGAAAGAAATGGTCTCCACTTCTAGTTCATTCATTCTAAACTCAAGTGCAAGGCTAATTGTTTTATATTTATGTTTAGATACTAATATATGAGAAGTCGAAAGTTAAATGTTATTTCCGTATTATATAAATGAATCAAACTTAAGGTGCCTTGTACTCTTTCCTAGTGCAAAGCTAATCTGAATGAATTACAGTATAATTCTTCATTTGAACTGAAAGAGTAAAGAAAATACAGTCTATGTATTTCGGAAATAATAGTTTTAACGGCTTTTACTCGGTTTCTTAAATGTGTGTTTAATGGGTTTATATCTTAGTTAAGCAAAAAAACCTTACCCTTTGCCGATCTCAAAGATATTCTATTCGTGGAAAATATTTTTTTTTGTACAATCTTATATCAAGGATGTGATAACATGTCTATAAAATCAACCATTCATTAAATGAAGAGTGTATAGAAAAATTCGTTTAGTTAACAGCAAACGAGAAAAGTTTTTATTTTTGCTGTTGTTTCATCGCTTTGCAAGATACATCAGTGCACAGACAATCTTTTTAAAGTCTGCATAGTTAAATATCGAGGAAAGATCTACAGTTAGTTATCTCTCCTTCATAAAATCAATAAGGTTAGGTTACGTTAGATTTGATTTGGTTTGATTACATTATAATCGATAAGTATTACTACTTTGGTAACAGAGACAAAGGGGAGTGAAACATGGTTTACTACCTTGCTTTATTGGACTTTATACGTAAGAGTACAGTATTTACATCCTTATTAAATATTTCAACGACATTTATACATGTCTTCAATATTGCTGCTATTACTATTATTATTAGTAATGTCGAGTCAACGAACAAAAATGATTTGAACCATGCACATAAGCCTTGGTGCGAACAATAAATACACGCTAATTAAAAGCACAAAGAAATAATGTAAAATATATTTGTATGTTTGACATCACTTGATAGATAGCCATAGAATATCTGACATGGTGTTGGATAAAGCTTCAAGTACCCCAGATGAATTGGGCTACTAATGAAGTAAACTGCTTATGATAATGAGCGTTGTAATTAATTATGTACAGTTAAATAAATAGTTTAAGAATAATAAAATTTCTCCTGTATTTATTTCATAAAAATATCAATTTAAAAGGAATATTTATGGTTGAACAAAGTGATTACTAATAATTACATTGTTCAGCAACCGTTCTTAGTAGTATATTTTGTTCCCATGTATGTGAGAGATTACCTTTCTCTGTAAACTTCAATACTCTTCTAAACACTTCTATTATGGTTCACATGTGAAATGAACATGACACAATACAATGATAAACACTATAACAACTGCAGCTTGTGTGCTATAAGACCAACGAGATTTAGTTTTCTCATGAGTCATGACCTACGATAGTGAGGTAATAGAGCGACGTACTCGTATCTCAAGCTCATTTCAAAACAAGTGAACTACCAAAAGCACACGGCGAACAAGCATAGGTAAGTCCATAGACCTCCATTAATACGATACTGGACTGACTGCAGCAATTGAAAATTTCATGAATATATGAAGCTAGGGAGCGGAGAGGAAACTTAATCTCGTTTGTCCACTTCCAGTCTAAACCAATATGGATCAAATTTTCGATTCTAACTCAGTTTTTTACGCTTGATATCGCTGTGTGGCCTGTTTTTTAATTTATGTCTTCATTCTCGCAAAAAAACGTAAATATTATTTGCAGCATTTTCTATTGTATTCAGAGTACGATATACTCTTACATGAATAACTCAGGAATTAAGACTTAAATTAAAAAACGGGCCACACAGCGATATCAAGCGTATAAAACTGAGTTAGAACTCAAGATTTGGTCCACATCGGATTAGTCTGGAAATGGACAAATGAGTTTAAATATTTGCTCTGGCGTCTACCTTTCAATACTAAGTAGTCACTCCAGTATAGTTTACGTAGAGCTCGATGGGTAAGTCTAATGCAATATTTTTTCAGAACTATTTGGACTGGCTTCTCTTTAAGGAGAGTCCACATGGAAATACTTCCGGTACGGCACAGCACTCTTGAGTTAACAGCACTTTTGCGTATGCCCACCGCAAACCAGGGCTGTACCCCCGCCGGGGCTAATGCCGCCCATCTCCCTTCGTACGCACCGTGCCCCCTTGCACACCTCGCTTCGTTCAATGTGCATCCTGCCCTGGTGGGTTTATATACATCCTAGTTTTTAGTGGCCTGTTTTAAAATTATAAACCACAACTTTTATTAAATTTTCTTTGTGTATTTACATAAAAAACGAGAAAAAAACTTTAATTAAAAGAAATATGTAACAAACCGACGCCAGGGTTCGAACCCGGGATCTTCTGATCAGCTTCTCGATGCGTTAGCCACAATACCAAACTCGAACTACCGGATTGAGCGCTTCTCGGTGTTACTTATAGTTTAAGCTACGCGAGAGTGGGCTATTCGTACAGGAAGTGTATCCACATGAGTTCTATTCATAACAGAAGCCAGTCTAAATAATTCTGAAAAAAAATATATATATATTGCGAGTCTAATTGTATTTAAAAGGAAGTTACTGAACAAAAGGCTAAAATATATATTATGAGCTACTTAGCTACAATGATTGTCTAGAACTATACTGAAAATAGTGGTTACTGTAAGTATATTGGATAAAAGTTCGTTATAAAATTATATTGGAAATACCACTGGGCCAACATGTACACCCTTGTTATAACTGATGAACATCTGCCTGTGATTAATAATTTAATTTAGCTGTAATTCTTTATGATGTTGCCGCTTTAGCTAGTACCCCTTCGTTGCAGCTTCCACATACGTAACTTTTAACAACTATCTGCACACCGCACCAATTGAAATTCTCGTTACTTGTTTCGACGCATTAACTAAAATATATTGTGGAGGCAACTTGGTTTCACATCTTGAAGGAGGATTCATTTTCTTGTGTTGATTATGGCAGGACGCAAGTGCAAGAGAGCGAGCGTGAGGTTTCACTTTGTTATTAGAGTTGTGACGTCAGTGATGCTACATTAATGATACTAACTGCCACTGTGCTGCTGTAGTAACTTGATGGACATTGTTAGAACCAGACATCCCAATATGGTGTCTTATCGCAAAGCTGCCATGGGATTTGTTCCCTTGTTAACCGCTGTGGTTAGAGGCACGTTAGTCGTGACTTCGATGTCCATAGGCGAGGGAAGGCGAACAAGGCTCCGAGGGAAGCCGAATAG